>JASGXE010005647.1:0-23037 GCA_030068105.1 Sinentomon sp. SZTP_YWyxl | reverse complement strand
TTAGACTATCTCAAGGGCCATTACCTAATATTATCTACCTACACTAAACTACCACTTCAACCCACTATCCACTCATTTCCCTCTGATCAAACTTGACCGCCAAGAAATTACACATAAATTTGTGCTTGCTCAATGAATGTTGAATGAATACAACGGACCGCCTAAAATGCAACCGACAGAACAAATAATCAACACTGAGAATTGATCAGTTATGTTGATAACCGTCTTGGAGCCTTTCGCACAACCGCCAAAAATGACCACGATCAGCTCGTGCAATATTGATGGAAAGAATAGTTCGTCCGCGTCACCCCAATTCACTGATTAGAAGGCCACGAATTACCTTCTATAAGTCCCACCCTCAGATGTTTTGCCGACTGAATACTGAATGCATCCCCGAACTTACCTGATTTGCAGCTGCACAAAACTGGGAGTTACCATGCGAAGGACAGGCCACAAATCCAAAGAAAGTATCACACCAACACATGGGGTGGGTTGCTCTTGTCGGAGGTAAAGTAAGGAGTAGGCTACTCCCGAGTGTAAAGTCGAAGGTAAGCAGCCAGAAGTAAATTTCGGTTGCTGTAGTTGAGAGTAGCCTTACTCTGGAGTAAATGTTTTCGAAAAAATGAAATATTTACCTTCGACTTTTACTCCCGGCCAGGGGCAGGAATAAAGTCGGAGGTAAACAATCTGTGTACATAAAACGCCAGTCAAGCTCTTAGAAATTTAATTTGCTTGTTCTAAATCGAGACGATTGGTTGGGAATTTTTTTATTGCCAACCATGTTCGCAACTTTTTGGAATCCGGTTCTGTATTGTCCGCAGCACAGCATGGTTTCCGGCCTGGCTTTTCTTGCAGCACTCAGCTTACAGCATTTAGCCAATATTTGGCCATGCATTGGATTCTGGTCGGTGGGAAAGTTGATGCGGTCTTCATTTGATTTTGCAAAGGCTTTCGATGTTGTCAACCAGGCAATTCTGTTGCGGAAACTGGCATTCATGGGCCTCGATTGCGTCACTCTAAGTTGGTTATTCGGCTGTCTCTCTGGTAGAACTCAGGTCATCAAAGTTGGGGATTGTATTTCTCTACCTCTACTATCTGTGTCGTCTGGCGTCCCCCAAGGCAGCATTTTGGTTCCCTTGTTGTTTGTTGTGTATATAAATTATTTAGCACATGGGATAAAATCTCAGGTGCGTGTCTTTGCTGACGACTGTGTGCTATGTGGCAGATAGATTCACCTGATGATCAAATGATCCTACGGGATGGTTTTCTATCAATTTCTCAGTGGTGCGTAGGCTCCGAAATGACATTAAATGCACAGAAATGCAATTTGGTTAAGCTTTTCGAGGGCGGCGTGTGTAGATGATGTACAATACATTTTGAATGGGTTTCGGCTAACACCCAGCAAGGAGGTTATTTATCTGGGGGTGTGATTTTCCAGAAAACTTGATTGGTCCAGTCACATAGCTATGGTCACTAAAAAGGCGTGGAGAGCGCTCTACTTCGTTAAAAGAAATTACAGGAAGAGCAACTCCAGAATCCACGAACAAGCTTATCTGTCTCTTGTAAGACCTATTCTTGAGTATGCGTCCACAGCTTGGGACCCGTACTTATCCATTCATTTGATCGCACTGGAACGTGTTCAGCGCCAAGTTGCTCGTTTTGCTTTTGGGGATTATAGGAAATTGAGCAGTGTTTCTGCTGTTATTGACCAGCTTGGCTGTGGACTACTGGCTGACAGGAGAAAGATCCAGCGCATTTTAAGCTTTTTCAGGGTACTTTGCGAGTCAGGGGGATGGGGTCAGCTATCTAAGCACGTACAAATTCCAACGTTCTGTTCACGACGGGATCATGCCTCAAAAGTGAGACCGCTTTATTTCAAGAGGGACTTTGGAAAATCGTCCTTTCTAGGACAATCCATTCGCTGGGTCCAAATGATTGGAATTCCCTCCCTTCCAAGCTCCTCGAACCCGCCAATATCCGTGCCCATTCTTAGGGGTTTCGACAGGAAGAGAGGACTAAGGTGAATGAGGAAGGGAGGGAGGGACTAAGGTGAATGAGGAAGGGAGGGAGGGATAAGGGGACTGAGGAAGGGAGGGAGGGATAAGGGGACTGAGGAAGGGAGGGAGGGATAAGGGGACTGAGGAAGGGAGGGAGGGATAAGGGGACTGAGGGAACTGCTGTCGTTTTGAGAGCCCATTTGCATGGTAGGTGCCATATTGAATGCCGGCCGATGGAAGCCATTTCATAAAACACAGCACATTTCAAACGAGGCACATGTTTGACATGCTCACTCATCCATTGACACCACTTTATACGTGGCACCATCTTGGAAAACTATTTTGTATCGCCATTTCAAGTGAAAATTGAGAAGGTTGTGCCAGCTTGACACACCTCTATTTAAAAGGCTATCCCTGCAATGAAAGTTTAAAGGGACTTCCCCACATCCCACAGGCTGACTCCACCACAAAAGCTGGGAGTAGCTACACCTGGGTGCAAGTCCAGAGGTAACTGCCCCTGGGTGTAACTTTTCGAACAGCAACCGGATTTTACTTCTCAGAGGTAACTACTCCAGGGTAAGCCATACTCTCGAGGTAAGTTACCTCCGACTAGAGCAACCCACCCATGGAGTAAAATGAGACAAGCAACAAAATCAAAGCACTTGCTGGATGATCTCTGCTGCAAGTGCTGCCTCTTGCACCTGACCATGGCCCATATTGGTGGGGTGTGTGTGTGCAGCTTAAAACTCCCAACGCCCATTGTTTGCCAAATTTGGCTCAAATCGGTGGAGTGCTTAAAAGGATTATTTTGCAGTGAAAACTACCCATCTGGTTGCACTGTTGCATAGCGTCCACCTGAAAAAGTAAAACCATCCTTAGAAGGAGGCTTGAAATGTGAAACCAAAATCAAAATATCTTAAACAGACACTTTCTTGTCCGTTGATATGTGCGACATCAGGCTTCCAGAGTGCATCAGACTTCTCAGAGGTAACTACTCCAGGGTAAGCCATACTCTCGAGGTAAGTTACCTCCGACTAGAGCAACCCACCCATGGAGTAAAATGAAACAAGCAACAAAATCAAAGCACTTGCTGGATGATCTCTGCTGCAAGTGCTGCCTCTTGCACCTGACCATGGCCCATATTGGTGGGGTGTGTGTGTGCAGCTTAAAACTCCCAACGCCCATTGTTTGCCAAATTTGGCTCAAATCGGTGGAGTGCTTAAAAGGATTATTTTGCAGTGAAAACTACCCATCTGGTTGCACTGTTGCATAGCGTCCACCTGAAAAAGTAAAACCATCCTTAGAAGGAGGCTTGAAATGTGAAACCAAAATCAAAATATCTTAAACAGACACTTTCTTGTCCGTTGATATGTGCGACATCAGGCTTCCAGAGTGCAATCTCCCTCTGCAAATAAAAGATTTTGGATGCGTAAAATCATTTAGGAGCGATTCAGAATCTGCAGTTGGATCAACGAAAATGCAATGTGGACAAAACTGTAAATTTCTACCATTTTGTGAAAAAATCATCTACACAAATGTTCTTCTGTGGGCTCTTTCCCCAGTTCTATTATTTTCTTTTTGTGTGGGCATCGGGCCCACTGCTGGTGCAGTCCGAGAAACGCCTTCTGAAGTCATGCATCTGGCCCACCCAAATCGCATTTTCGTGAAATAACCGATAAACAACATGTAGGTAATTGCCTGCTTCTAAAATTGACTAGAGATTTCAATATGCATTGATTTGCAATTTTGAGATGGCTATGACAGAACGGGATGTGTCATTCGTAAGAAACGGGGTCAGGTTGAATTTAGAGAAGTGTAAAGGATTTGACCATTCCAGAAAATGGTCAATGCAGGAAAGTGTTCAGGTTTTCATGCAAACAGTGTTCAGACGCAAATCACAAAAACGCAGGTTTATTTCCGCTGGTCAATCTCATTCCAGCGCTCAAAGCACAGTGAAGGCAGACAATGAAATTCAATTGCGAAGTTCAAGGTCAAAAGTGCACACAGCAGACGTGGAAAATCACAGCGAGTGTGGCGTGATCCAACGTGTTGATAAGCTGGGAGATGGATGTGTGCAAAGCAGAGCGGACGGCAGGTACGGGGCCAGGTGAGCGGCGTTAAAAAAACTGGGTTGTTCGGTTTTGGTTGTGGACGGAGCTGGCAGCAGCATGCACGTTCGTTGGCTGTTGGGAAAACCGTTGGGTTTTCTTCCTGTTTTTGGGCAAGTGAAATGCCGTTCTCTTTGAGAATAAATGTTTGCTTATTTCACCTTCAGCTTTTCACGTCTGAAATGTGATTATTCGACTTCATGGTGAAACATCGTTCCTTTGAAGCTGTTTCTGCAAATAAAGACTGATGACGTTCGTCAGAAGAAAGACGCAAAATGGTCGTCTTCGTCAGACTCCACATTGTGCAGGTGGAAGGCTATTGTTCCGTTGAGAAACGTTGCAGATTGGGCAACCGTTCACAGATGCCTTTCCTTGGGGCATCCCTGCAGAAAAACACACTGTTGGCTGATGAGATCAACGAACTCTTTCGTCATCCCCTTCTCCCATAATGGCCAGAACAATAAAGCGCGTGCGGCGTGGTGTGGTTTTCAGAGTGGTTCGCGGAACCAGAAACCGCGTGGTTTCATTTGCGGTGTGGATCTGAGGGCGCGTGTGGGGCGATCCTGCGTGGAGGATTTCAAGTAGCCCGAGAAGAAAAATGTAAGTTCTTGGTGTCAAAAATGTATTCTTCCCTTTTAGCGTGTTCATTGGTTATCGTTATCTCACCTTTCTTTTAATATGTGTGCATAAATTTCGAGAGAGGCAAAGGGCCTAGGGGTTTTGTAAGGGTTTTTGAGCAGTTTGTTTGTGGGGAAAAGGGATTTGTTTATACAAGAGTTTACCTCGATGATAAACGGTTTCAAACTTGTTTTACAGCAGTTCAAACTTCTTGTTTTCCTTATTCAGTGATATTGTGATTTCAAAACCCAAACATTGGGAATGTCTTGGTAAGGGAGCACTTGGTGACCCTGGGTGACAAATAGTCTTTTCTGCTCTGGAGCATCCGTGGCATTTTTAGATAGTTTACATCTGTTAATCATTGTTTCTGTTCGTTTGCGTATCGCCCTGTGAAGGCTTTTCTGAGGGTGAGCAAAAGAGACTGTTTCACCGGCGTTCACTCACTTCATTAACGCTTCATGGCTCCCCGAACGAATTTTCATCTGTGCCAAGACATTTCTGTGGTTTGAGATCGCGGGAGCTGAATGAGGAAAACACTGATTTGTGAATTTTGAACAGCATCGTTTGCATAGGCTGGTTGAAAAAAAAAAAAAAAAATTTTTTTTTTTCTTTGATTTTCGACAAAATCTTTCTGGGTGCGACTGATGTGTTCGCGGAAACCCACGCAACAGGAGATAAGAGCTCTGAGGAGTTGGAAGTTTGTGGGAGATTCTCAACCAAGGAGGTTTTGTCGAAAATTTGGGTTTTCTGACGCACATTGTGTGCCTGGTGCAAGGATAGATCGCATAAGAGATCTTGTGTCGCAAAATCCATTGGCATTCAAAGGACAGAAAGTCATATTGTTTGTTGGGACAAATAACATCTTGTCGCATGACTCTGTTGAAAGGATTATTGCGTCATTTTCGCGTCTTATCAATTTGTTACTGAATTTGGTTAATCGTTTGATTGTTTTCTCGGTTCCGCCAGTGGCTTCGCATGGTACCTGGCAAAAGAACCTTGACAAATTGAAGGTCATAAACTCGCATATTCTTTCTTTTGCTGATTCGCAGAAAGTGCAGTTTTTGAATGTTTTCTCTTTATTGTGTCAGAAAGGGAGAATACAATTTGACTTGTACGAACGTCAATTTAACTTTGGAGGGAGACATGGTCAAACGGATTTGATCCATTTGAATGAGAAAGCCTTCTCCATCATTCTCCTCAAGTTGCAGCCAATGATCGCATAATTGAAAAAGTCGAAAAATCTGGAAAAGTGAAAGCGTGCGGATGGTCGGAACGGACTTTAAAAATTTCATTGCGGTGTTCGGTCTCGCTTGTTGTGCATCGAACGATTGATCATGTGACTTGGGCCTCTCTCTCTCTCTCGCGTCGTCTTCTCTTTGTTTGGAGTTGCTCTCTTTTGATTTTGATTTTGCTTCGTCCAGCTGAGCTGTCGGAAAGAGGAGCATGCTTGTGCAACATGCGTTGTGGCATGACGTGAAGGGAAGGCTTGTGGTTATTTGATTTTATTCAATGCGCCTTCCTTCCGAATTTCCGATTTCTGAGAAAAGATTCGGTTGAGTGGTGACATCTTGCGGCTCCTTTTGGAAGATTTTTTTTCGGTTTTTGTTTCGAGCGCAGTTCCGAGGAGACTGCATGCGTACGCCATTGCAGATTTTTTTTCTTGTTTTGGTGCCGATTTGTTGATTGGTTGGTGCTGGCACATGCTTTATTCGCACAGTTTGGGACGTGTTTGGCGGTGATTGCGCATTTTTGTTGCGGGTCAAGGAGATTGTCGTGTTCCTGGATTGCATTTTGCGGAGATAAAATTTCATTTTGTTGCGTGTTTGGTGGTGTTTCTTGTAAATTTTTCCAGTGTTTTCGGAAAACTGGAGGGCATCAAGAACCCGAGATCAACAAAGAAACCCGTGGATTATCGGTTGAAGAGGGCGTACTCGAGGCGTTCTCACTCGGATTCGGCTGTGTTGATTGGCGCTGGCGCTTTGGGTTCGGATTCTGAAGAATTGGATGCGATGAGCGGAGACGAGGAAACAGGTGCGGGTTTTCAAGCGCGTACGGCATCGCAGCAGCATATGGAGGTTTTTGGCATGGAAGGGAATGACAACATCCCTGCGGAAAACGTTTCCCAAGTTCAGGAAGTGCAACAATCACATTCTGTCACTGAATGCGCTTTGGATAGGCAACAAAATGCTGATGTTGACAACAAGCAAATTTTTGGTCAATTGCAAGTCTTGTGCAATACGGTCAGCTCACTTAGCCTGTCTTTGGAACAACACAAAGAGCATTCACAGCGGCAGTTTGACTTCCTAAATTCTCGGTTGGCGGAATCTAATCCACTGAGTTTGGAAAATGTTGAAATGGGTCAAACTCAGGTGCAAAGTCAAAATCACGATTCTGTTGGCTGCAATCTGATGAGTGCTGGAGGTGGGTTAGGTGTAGGTAATGAAGGCGCTTGCAGCTCTAATGTCAGTTATCCATCAAGTGACTTGTTTGCAAGTGCCCTTCAAAAGAATTTGCGTTTGCGTGTCTCTCTTCCAACCTTCGGTGGAACGGGCTCAGCAGCCTCAGCTACAAAGTCGCCAATAAATTTCATTTGCGAACTCCAGCGGGTTTTACTGTCACATCCGGGGTCCGAAAAAATTCTTTTGGACAATATGAGCTTTATGTTGGAAGGAAATGCCCAACTTTGGTTCGCCAGAATGAGATCAGAGATTACAACTCTCGATCAGTTCAAGAGCCGATTTCTGAAAGCTTTCTTTTCTCCTGATTACTTCACAAAGCTCATTGACATTTGGCATGGATTAAAACAAAATTCTGATGAGCCTATCTTGCAATTTGCACTGAAGGTTTTCACAATTGCAGGCATAATTTTCAATCAGCCAACTGACAGTTCCATTATAAGTCATGTTCTGCAGAAGTGCAATGCTCGATTTCGCACATTTTTGAGAACGAGGATTTTCATTTCATTCAATGATTTCATCAATGAAGCACTTTTAGCAGAGGAGACTTCAGTCAATGCGAGTGTGGTTTATCAGCCAAACAGGTATGAGGCTTCGCTCATTGCTTTGGAACGTGATTTAGGTGGAGGTCAATCAAACATTTCATCGGAAAACTCTCGAAATTTGGGAAGATTGAGAGAGGATTTTGAGAGGGATCGCAATCGAAATCAGCAATTCAGGGGTGATAGACCCAATCAAAATTTTGGTGGTCAAGGACCTCAATTTCGACAGAATTGGAATGAAAGAAACAACAATTCTGATCGCAGGCCTGGACTAAATCAAAATCATTTTCGTGAGCCATATCGTCAAAATCAGCCTCAGTTTCAGGATGCTAGGAATGTGCATCAATTTAGGGAGCGTGGTGCAGGAAATAATCAGGGAAACTAAGAAGGGGGTTGTCAGGAAGCGCAGCCTTGCCGATCCCAAATTCTAAGCCAAGTGATGTGATGGTGAATTATGCTGGAGCTGTGCAAAATATCTTATCTAAAAAAGAGCACAACAAAAGCCACACAAATTTAGTTAAGCCGTTTCATTCTGTCACAATTGTCAATTCGTTTATTAGAGTTAAGGATTATGCAGGATATTATCAATATCTTGATTCTTTCTGTAGTCCCAGCGTTTGTTTGAAGCCAAAATGTTTCGCAGTGAAGCCATCTGAGAAATGTTGTGTGAATTTTGGAATGTGGCCACCATTTTTAGAAAATAGATGTGGGATAAATTCATCTTTGAATGTGGAAGTTTCGGAAAAATTTCACAGCAGTGAAGGATCTGTTGATACACGAGCTATGCAATTTCTCAAAAATAAGAAAGCATCATTACTCGATCAGCAAGATGACAAATTGTTGGCCATTTTGTGCGATCTACTTCAAGATCAGGGTGTGTTGTCAGAAAGTCAGACACTTGAAAATGACATTTGGCAGGAAGATGTGTCGTTCTGGTTGGGGGAGGAATCTGTGAAGCCACAAAGGGAAAAGAGGAGCAGACTTAGGAAGGTGTTTAAGGTGGATAAGGAGGGGGATAACAATCATGTGAACAAAGTTAAGCCACAAGTAATTAAGGAAGAGAATTACTTTTGTTCAAATGCATCTTTATGTGGATTGAGAATGCAAGGAGGCAATGCTTCCATTCCAATGATGATAGAAAATGTGCAGATTATTTCCTTGATAGATACTGGATCTCCAATATCTTTACTGGATGAAAGGTGGCATAACAAACATTTAAGTAAAATTAACATTCATTCTTCGTCTGTGGTCATTTCGACTTTCAATAGTTTGAAATGTCAGTGTTTAGGTTATATCATAGTTCCTGTCACTTGCCATTCAATTGTTAAGCCGGCCATCATTTTTCTCATAAGGAATTTGTCAGTGGCTTTCATTTGTGGTCTAAATCTGATTAAGGAATTCTCGTTTCATTTTAATTTTGAGAATGATACATATGCCTTGGGAAGTCATGTGTATCCTTTGATTCAAGCTGATGGAAAAGTTGATCTTGCATCTTTTTACATGTGCTTCAAAGTAAATTGGGAGGAATTTGAAAGGTTAAATGAAAAGGCTCGCCAGGAATACAGTATCAGGGGGTTATGGGATAAGATAACCATTGATAGTGATGCCACAAAATTGAATAATCATTTGTCACAAGGTATGCCGAATCTGCAGGATGTCAAGTTTGGTAATAATTTGGGTGCTGATCTTCAGAAAAGTTTTTATCAAGTTGTTGCGAAACATGAATATCTGTTTCGAGGCAATATTGGATGTCTGAGGGGGAGTTCGTTTAAGATTGATCTTAAGCCTGACGCTAAGCCAGTTCGATTACCTCCACATAAGATGTCTATTGAAAAAGAGGAGGAATTGCGTGAAATCACGGATGAGTTATTGAAAAATGGGTTGATACTTCCTTCTCAGGCAGAATATTCATCGCCTGCATTTTTAGTAAAAAAGAAATCTGGGAAGTTTCGGATGGTGGTGGATTTTAAAAAATTAAATGCTCAAACGATTCCTGTTTGTGCACCATTGCAGAGGGCTGATACCATTTTTGATAGATTGAGTGGAGCGTGGATTTTTTCTTCTCTTGATGTCAGGGATGGATTTTGGAATATAAAAATTTTAGATTCATTCACTCAGAATGTTTGTAGCTTCGTTACGCCATACGCATTATTTAAACCACTCCGCTTGTTGCAGGGCCTCAAGTCTAGCAGTGCTGTGTTTCAGATGGCCATGAATGAGTTGCTAAAATGTCACAGAAAATTTTGTGCAGTCTTTGTGGATGACATAATAATTTTCAGTGCCACTCCTGAAGATCATTTGAAACATCTTGATGCTGTATTGGAAACTCTGTGTCAGAGTGGTCTTTCTCTTAATAAGAAGGGAGTCGTTGCCACCGATACTGTCGAATATCTTGGTTTTGAGGTTAATTCAGGAAGAGTTACTCCAAAAAGTGACAAGGTAAATTCCATTCTTAATGTTCCTGTACCTCAAACGGTGAAGGGTGTTCGACGGTTCTGTGGCATGATAAACTTTTTTGCAAAACATTTGCCTTGTGTGACTCATTTGATAGAGCCCATTAACATCTTGCGTAGGGGCGATAAAAGGAAGTTTGTTTGGACATCTGAAGCACAGAAGGCATTTGAAGAAGTGAAGGCTCTTTTGGCACAGAGGTTGGCACTTTATTTGCCATTGCCTGAACGAAAGTATATATTAACCACTGATGCTTCCAACATAGCTATTGCTGCATTGTTATCGCAGATCGATGATCAGGGAGTCGAATATCCGGTTGCTTTGTATAGTCTCATTTTGGTTGATTATCAGAGAAATTGGAGTTCGGTGGTTGCTGAATTATATGCCGTTGTTATGGCTGTGGAAAAGTTTCATACATATTTGGAAGGGGTGCCTTTTGTGGTCAGAACAGACAATAGTGCGTTGACTCATTTGTCTTCTTTCAAACAGATCAGGGGAAAGGTTGGGAGGTGGTGTTTGATCTTATCAGGGTACGACATTACCTTTCAGCATATATCTGGTAAGGCAAATGGGTTGGTGGACTATTTTAGCAGAGTTGCGGTTGCCTCTGAAATGCATCTTCAGTCTTCTCCGCGTATTCACATCAATTATGTGAACATCATGACATCACAGGATTTGTATTCCAGTTGGCTTGCTTTTGAGGCTTTTCTTCTGGAGGAGGAAGTTGATGTGAACATGGCAGTTATGGTCCCGGTAATGGACTATGTTGATATTTGGGGTGGTTCACATTTGTTTTCTCTTTTTGGGGGTGGAAATCAGTTTACTCATGCTGCCAATTTGGAATCGCTGTATTTGGTAGAGTCTTACCATAAGTTGGTTGGGGATGTAGAGGATTTCTCTCTCTTTTGCGCATTAACTATCAGTCGCATTCATTCCTGGACTGTTGGGAGTTGGAAGTCCTCTTCTGATTTTGCATTTTTCAAAGCAAATAGGCCCATTGGTAAGAATTTGAATGTTTCAAATGTTCACAGCCTTCCATCTTGTGCAGTTCTTTTGAAAGGAATGTTCATCATGACACAAGATGTTGAGTTCATGCGGGGGAGGTTGCCGATGTCATGTGAGGATTTGCAAAGTGTTCTGAGCATATTGGGTGGTCCTGTAGAATAGTGGAAAATGGTTATCACAATTTCAACTCTGGAATAATTTATTGTTATTGTTTTGAGTCAGTCGATTTTTGCTCAAGGGTTGTGAAGGGCTTTGTGATTGTGAGATCGCCTTTTCAGGTTATAGGGTCTACGCCTACGGGTAACCAACACAAGGCACTTTGCATCTTCGGATGGCAAAGATTGACTGATTCTGATGTTTATGGTTGGGGGACACAACAGGGAGGTTGTGTGATGACTGTGAGATCGCTTGTTGATTTTTGTCTTCAGGTTATAGGGTCTACGCCTTCGGGTAACCAGCATCACTTTTATGCTTCTCTGTATACATTTCTTCAACTGTTGCATCATTATAGTTAAGTGTGGATTTTGTTGTGTTTTGAGGCAGAACATCTTGCTTTTGTTCCACCGAAGGAAAATCCAGGTATTAAGTCAAGGGTGTTCGAAGGTTGACACATTTGAGAAATGAGTTGGAGGTTTGAGATTTATTTGAGATTATGAATTGAAGAAATGATTTTTTATTAGGCTTACCTATTTTGTCTTATTGTCGTCTGTTTAAATTTTATTTTCATGAGAGATTGTTTTGTATGTTTGAAAATGGAGGTATTGTGAAGTTTCATTTGATTATTTTAATTTGTTAATTGTTCAGCCTATGTCAGAGCATGGAGGTTGTGCTCAATAGAATTGAGTCTGAAATTAGTTTTTGCTGTGAGGAGGTTTAGGTTTGATGGTTTTTGGCGTTCTCCAAGGGAGAAAATGAATTGATATTTTATTGATTGAATGTTTCGTTGTTGATTGTTAGACTGTTTGTGTCATATTGTTTCATCTCTGCGTTAATATTCAATTTTTGTGAGAGATTTATTTTGAGAATATGGAGTGGATTGCTGCCATCTCTTGGTAGGTCAAGTTTTCAATTTGAGGATTAGGGTATGGTCCAGGAGGGGTGGTTTTGGGTTTGGTCAGAATGTAATTTTCAATTTCCGGTGAAAATCTACATTCTTTTCAGCGCCCAGCGCTGGTATAATTTGGAGTGGGGGTGTGTAAAGGATTTGACCATTCCAGAAAATGGTCAATGCAGGAAAGTGTTCAGGTTTTCATGCAAACAGTGTTCAGACGCAAATCACAAAAACGCAGGTTTATTTCCGCTGGTCAATCTCATTCCAGCGCTCAAAGCACAGTGAAGGCAGACAATGAAATTCAATTGCGAAGTTCAAGGTCAAAAGTGCACACAGCAGACGTGGAAAATCACAGCGAGTGTGGCGTGATCCAACGTGTTGATAAGCTGGGAGATGGATGTGTGCAAAGCAGAGCGGACGGCAGGTACGGGGCCAGGTGAGCGGCGTTAAAAAAAATTGGGTGGTTCGGTTTTGGTTGTGGACGGAGCTGGCAGCAGCATGCACGTTCGTTGGCTGTTGGGAAAACCGTTGGGTTTTCTTCCTGTTTTTGGGCAAGTGAAATGCCGTTCTCTTTGAGAATAAATGTTTGCTTATTTCACCTTCAGCTTTCACGTCTGAAATGTGATTATTCGACTTCATGGTGAAACATCGTTCCTTTGAAGCTGTTTCTGCAAATAAAGACTGATGACGTTCGTCAGAAGAAAGACGCAAAATGGTCGTCTTCGTCAGACTCCACATTGTGCAGGTGGAAGGCTATTGTTCCGTTGAGAAACGTTGCAGATTGGGCAACCGTTCACAGATGCCTTTCCTTGGGGCATCCCTGCAGAAAAACACACTGTTGGCTGATGAGATCAACGAACTCTTTCGTCATCCCCTTCTCCCATAATGGCCAGAACAATAAGCGCGTGCGGCGTGGTGTGGTTTTCAGAGTGGTTCGCGGAACCAAGAAACTGCGTGGTTTCATTTGCGGTGTGGATCTGAGGGCGCGTGTGGGGCGATCCTGCGTGGAGGATTTCAAGTAGCCCGACAAGAAAAATGTAAGTTCTTGGTGTCAAAAATGTATTCTTCCCTTTTAGTGTGTTCATTGGTTATCGTTATCTCACCTTTCTTTTAATATGTGTGCATAAATTTTCGAGAGAGGCAAAGGGCCTAGGGGTTTTGTAAGGGTTTTTGAGCAGTTTTGTTTGTGGGGAAAAGGGATTTGTTTATACAAGAGTTTACCTCGATGATAAACGGTTTCAAACTTGTTTTACAGCAGTTCAAACTTCTTGTTTTCCTTATTCAGTGATATTGTGATTTCAAAACCCAAACATTGGGAATGTCTTGGTAAGGGAGCACTTGGTGACCCTGGGTGACAAATAGTCTTTTCTGCTCTGGAGCATCCGTGGCATTTTTAGATAGTTTACATCTGTTAATCATTGTTTCTGTTCGTTTGCGTATCGCCCTGTGAAGGCTTTTCTGAGGGTGAGCAAAAGAGACTGTTTCACCGGCGTTCACTCACTTCATTAACGCTTCAGAAGTCATTCAAGAATATTTCCTTGCCGAATCTGTCAGCCCCGTCTGAGGGCTACCAAATACTTTGCTTTTCTTTCCATGCTGTGTGATAACCCCAACAACACAGATATTTGCGTAATGTGACTAATTGTTCAGGTTCTATTTGAAAAGTAGGACGTACGTGCCGATTACAGTAAATCGATTATTCTTGTCAAGGTTTCTGCGGTTTTGGCATGGTACTTTTGGTCATTCATTGTTCGGCTGCATTCATGAGATGTCTGGCGTTTTGCACAGTTGCCTGTCTCGTCGGTGGAAAAGACAAACAGTGTCAGTCACATTTTGAAAAAATGTCCAGGAAAAACAAAAAGCTGTTTGCGAAATATTTCCAAGCAATCCAGAACCTGCTTTGCAGCAGCAGATGATTGAGATGCAATGATGTATCAGCACTCCGGTCTATGTGAAAACTTAGATTTAAACAGCTTGACCTGCCTCCTTCATAAGCAATTGAGACATACTGTTTTGCCACAGCTACCTGCACTGTTATGCCCATTGAACGTGCCATCAGAACAAACACTGTTCTGGTTCCGCTAATCTGTGACAGATAGACATACGATGTTTTATCATAGCATTCAAATGATTACATGCATTCCAAAACCAGCAAAACCACATGTCAAATCAAAGTGGACTTACACTTTTTGGCTTTTTCACATTCAAATCACAATTTGCATGCCTGAGCCATTGTATGCCGTACAAGTTGGTGGATTCGTTGATATTTTTCAACAGCTGTTCGTGAAACATTAATTTTTTCCCAAGATGTTCTTTCAGCCCTTTTTCATCCTTGATTTTCTTGGAAATGTGATTTATCTGTCCGTTAAATTTCCAGTATCAATTTGTCATTTGGACAGGGTTGACATCTAGCTCTCACCTTTGATCCCATTGGACTACCTACTGCTCGCAGTTCATTTCACAGTGTTGACAATGATTGAGATCTTTTCCAAGTCAGAAAACAAAATGATGATTCGTAAACAATGAACAGATGGTCTGATGAAGTGTTGGAGTAATGGTTTGGTGACATGGAACTGTTGGCAGGACTCCCACCGTGGTCAGTTTGGTCATTTGGAGACCGAGGTTATAATTACAGGGAAATGGCGCCATGCTGTGAATTGAAGGCCGCACTGCAGGTGGAAGTCAGTAGTCACAGCAGATGAAAACTTTTTGCACATTCATGGTCGTGAAACCGTATGGCATGCCCATGGTCATCAAACAAATGGAAATGCATGCTTCACAGTCAGTGTCCGTGCACCAGCATACCACAGTCGAAAAGTATGAACCATTATTTTCGATTTGGATACATCAATTATCAAATTTAGATCGTGGCTTCCTGCGATTTGTTGTGGGCAAGCTGTCGACACGTTTCTGCTGAATTGATTGACAGGCAGTGAAGCAGAAGCGGTTCAATGAGATCAGAGATGAGAACTGGATTTTCTGTCTGTGAAACACTCTAAATGTCAAAAACCAATGTCTTCCTTCCTTCGATTTTTTATTTTTTTTTTGCTCTTAAATAATTTACATTTGTTTTCGCATGGGTTGCAACAAAGCTGAAATATATGAACTATCAACTTTATTCCAAAAGAAGCTGTTTGTGTTGTACAAAATAAATCAGGTGTTTCATTCGCTGAAATCACCCTTTCACCATTGTCATCATTTTTCTCACAAGTGAGTACCTAACTGATTGAATATTTGATGAATTAACCTGAGATTGTTTATAAAAACCTCTGTTTTTTAATGGCAATTAAATTTCTTTGGGAAACATTTGTTTGTTATTTGTGATTTGTCTGCCTTAAATTACCATGGCATTAAGATCCCCAAACTAGTTTATTGCAACTGCGATTGCAAATTGAAGCGTATGAGCTGATGAGGCCTTGGTGAGTTTCTTGAGGAAAGTTGTTGCCATATTTCAGAACTCACATTTTGTGCACCTCTGGCAAAGCCACTTGCCGATAAGCTGTCTCTTGTGCCCCATTTACACAGTAAAAAGCAGTGACTTCATTGATAGTCACGATTTTGAAAGTGGTGATAGATGAGTGAGCAAGTAGGTAGTGATTTCTTTTACTCACTATATGTCAAGTTTTGAACAGCTTATGGTACTTTCAAAATTGCCACTTAATCAATGAAGTCACCATTTTTCCGGCATTGTTATTTTTCACTGGTAGGTAACTTACTGGTACACCAAGTTTTAAGATAAAAGTACCCACCCTTAAAAGTTTTAAAAAGTTTGAGCAGCACCATTTGCACCGTTTAATACACCACTTTTCAAAGCTTTCCCGGAGCTGTATGCTTAAAGAGCCTGAGTTAAAGGGAGGGGACTCGCACAAAGGTCTGGAATGGCCTCGGCTAAAGGCAATCCCGCATTCAAGTTTCTGCTTTTCCCCTGCTTTTTGCAGTTTTTCAAAACGTCTTTGGCCAGTTTTTGTGCCACCCTGCACGTCTTCACCCATGCTTTCCATGGTTCAGGTCGTGACTTTTTTCTTGCGGGCTCCTTTATCTCCGACTTATGTGCCGGCCAGTCACTGCTTCCACGGGAACCTCTCCTACGCTCGTTTGCCTTGACTGGCTGGCAAGCTGGCATTTTTACGAGCGTGACAGGTAGTGACAGGGTCACTGCCTCGGCCGCAGAGGGCCAAACATTCAGCAGGTTGCCCTCACATGGACGAAAAAATAAATTTCATATCACAAATTGTCGAATTCAAGGGAAATTCAATACGCTCTCAGCAGTTTCTTTCCGTCCTTTCCCTCTTCTTGAGTAAGTCCTTCCAGTCATGAACATTTTCTTTCAGGAAAACTGCTTCAGGCACCAAAAGATGCTGTCATTTTCACCTCAATTCTCAAGCTGAACAACATTCATTACCAACCGAGTTGCTATCGTAACTTGTCAAATGTTTGGTTTTACTCAGATTTGGTTCACTTCTTTCTTTTGCAATCATTGAAATAGTTCAAGTTTTTCATTTCTTAAACTGGCAAGTATGTGAGCCATTTTGTTGAAAGTTTTTTTCATTCGCCACGAACTTATTTCTCTTGTTGGATGTTTCTCCCTTATACAGTGTTTCCCAAAAGTCACTTGACAACCCCAAAGAAGTGCATTGCAGTTTTGAAGCAACTCTGAAGCTTGGAGTGGAGTTTCAAGTCGAGTGGATAACACCTGTAGCAGGCAGCCTGCCCAATCCGAACCTGAAATCTGTCGAAATTGCCCCACAAGAGAAGATTTAAAACTGTAAATTGCAGGGGTTGTGAAGTGTCTTTTGGGAAACACCTGCAGCAGGCAGCCTGCCCAATCCGAACCTGAAATTTGTCGAAATGGCCCCACAAAAGAAGATTTAAAACTTGCAAATAGCAGGGGTTGTCAAGTGTCTTTTGGGAAACCCTGTATATTGTATATGCAACCAGAGTGACTTGACCGGAGCTAAAATTATGAAAAATAAACCACCTAGCCCACAAAATTTTGAAATGGGCAGTTTGAAAAGGGCGTTTGGGCCTGTTCGTTTCGAAAGGACAAGAATTCCAGAATAAAGGGTCACACATATGCATCAGGCCGAGCCACATACTTTGTCAGAAAAAGATGAAAATTTCCCTTCAGGGTCTCAACTGCAAGGCCGTCCACCTCCCAGGTAAAAAAAGGCAGCCGGCTCCTCCATGAGCAGCCCGGCTCTGAGAGCCTGAGAGAGCTGGCACACCGCACAATTTAAGATCTGAACCAGACACTCAGCAAGGTTCGGATCCTCATTGTCATGTTTGTTGTGCATTTTGATGTTCTTCAATTTCAAAATTTCCCAACTGGGCCATCATACTTTCTGATATGAAAAATCGGGTTAAGTCATTTATACAGGGGGGACACAATTGCACGGCAACAGGGAAACATTTTCAGAAAACAGCAGTACCCTTAGCCGTGCAATTGTGTCCCCCCTTTGGCACCAGCATACGGCACAGGGTGTGCCTTATTTCTCTGGAGGGTGGGTAGTTGGTTGGGATAGTTTAGGCGCTTTGGATAGGTAAAGTTAAGTTGGGTTAGGTCGTTAGGTTAGGCTATAGGTTAGGTTAGGTTAGGGTTCTCGTGTGTGCAGTGTACCTTTACTTAAAACAAGCAAATGAACCTTTACTTGAAACAACCTGGACCTAATCTAATCCAATCTGACCTAACCTGACCTGATCTCCCTGCGCGACTTTTAAGCGACTAAACCCCATGATTTGCTCAGCCCGCAATTACAGATACAGAATAAGAAAAAATAATGCAGGCAGTATAGCAACGAAAATGCAAAAGCAAACCGTTTGAGGAGTACACAATTGCACGACAACGAAAAAGCACACCCTGTGCCGTCTGCAGGAGCCAAAGGGGGGACACTATTGCACGGCTAAGAGTACAGCTTTTTTCTGAAAATGTTTCCCTGTTGCCGTGAAATTGTGAGCCTCTGCAATTGTGTCCCCCCTTATAAACGACAAAACCCGAAAAATCCTATTTCTCTTTTCATGGGGTATTCATCTATTTTGTCCCCAGTGATGTCAGCTGAGGGGAACAGGAATGATTGTATGCTTGTTGTGCTGGTTTGTGACCATTCTTTTTGTGATTGCAAAAAAAAACAAAACAATTATTCGGTTAAAAAGAGCTTTCCAGAAAAAAGTAGTGTCCACAAAAATATGAAACACTTCTCCTCTTTGTGACTTGGAGTGGTTTTTCCTAAGATGGGAGATCTTCTCATCATTTGGTCGATGCAGCTTCACCCTTGCATGGTGGTGAACGAATTAGGTTCGCATACATGGGTTTTTCATATTTAACTGTTGCCTACGAAACTTTTTTCATCCTTTCTGTTCACTCTAAAGCAGGCGGCAGAAATTAAAGAATCAGATTGAAACAAATCACCAAAAGTGCCAGATTGCAACTTCAGCAAGAATGGAGGATCCTTCATTTCCACAGAGTTGAGTTTTTGCTAAAATCTTAATAATTGCAATTTTACATGGATGTGAAACGGAATTCTTTCACCACTGAACAGTGTGTGTTTTGGTTTTCATAGTAGTGAGATGAGGAATTGAAGTAATAATTTGCAGTGTAGAAGTGTTAAATATCATTTTTTCTGTTGATTGCCTGGTTTTTTTGCCACATCCTTGCAGAACAGAAATATTCACGCAGGTTTCAAGTTGAGCTTCATTTTCTTTGTGAAACAACTCGAGCCTAGAAATAAAAAATTATTCAAACCCTCACTGGGTCCCTTTGATCTGAGTGCAGGCAGCACCTTGCAGAGGTTTGCATTGCATTTTGCCTGGGCCATGTTCAGAGATATCTGCTACGCTGATGGGACCACTTGGTGATCATGATATTTCAGGGACTGAGTCAATAATGCTGCAGGTGGAGCTGTTTTCAACTGAATTCAACCACCAAATGGAGTTTGCATCATTTCAAACCATCTTGTGCACTGACCCGGCCTGCTGATCAAAAGAACAAAGGTTTGATATTGTTTTCCTTTACTTTTACTTTTGCTTATGTTTTTTGCTTTACTGATACCAGAGGCAGTCAAAAAGTCAACGATGAATGCAATTGAGATTAGAATCTGCTTTGCAAGAACACAAGATACGGCGATTTGAAACTCACTCCAAATCTGACGACATTGGCTCATGTGTGGCAAGCTCTGTTAATGAGGTTTCTGGCAATCCTTTTATGAAGCACACCTCACAATCCAACTTGCGATCCATTGTTCTAAATCTTTGCATCATGTGTTCCGGTTGAGCAGGGCCTTTTTTCGATTGCAAATGTATATTTCGACTGCCACTGTCAACTCCGATTTAAATGCCGATCATGAAAAAATCTTCATTGGATTCATCTGCATATCTGTTCAAAAACCTAAAATCAATCCAACTTTGATGTTATGGAAGAAGCGCCTGAAAATGCCAATTTTAACATTAAAAGTATCAACTGTTAAAACCCCCTGTCGCAGTGCTCATATTGTAAAAATGATTAGGTCGACTCCCAAATTTTCGAAAATGGCAGGATAGTTTTGAAAAGAGCATTTGGGCTCATTTGCTTTTCAAGAGGACAAGAACATGACAAGGATTCCAGTACAAGAGAACACACAAACACATGAAGCCCTGCCACTTTGTTAGCAAAAAAAAAGACAAAAAATGTCTCAGCAGGATGTCAATTGCAAGGGCTTCCACCTCACAGGCGAAAAAAGGGCAGTCGGTTCCGGGAACTGGCTCCTCGGGGATGGGCCGGCCCCGAAAGCTTGAGGGAGCTGGCACAATTTTTGTCCTGCACCATCATTCAAAGAAAAGATCTTGGATCTTTTCCTGGTCAGTTCTCAGCTTCTGTGATTAGATGCATTCTATTTCTTTTTTTTTTTTACAGATACTAAGGTCACTCCAAAAGTTTTGAGACTCTCAGAAACTGGAAATATATTTGATAGTTTTAGACTACGAATATTCAAAGCAGTTCCCTCCAACATTTAAGCACTTCTGCAATCGGACTTTCTACAAGTCAAAAGCCTTACGCCAGTCGCTTTTGTACAGGGTGTCAAAATAAGATCTGATGGCAACATAAATCTCCTCTTCTGTTGAAAATTGACGACCTGGTGAATGTTTTTTTAGATTTACGAAAAGCCAGAAGTAGCACAAAACCGAATCAGGTGAATACGGTGGATGATCAATGACAGTTCGCATTGTTTGCTGCAAAAATCAACCGTTGCCTTTGCTTTCTGGCATTCAGGATTTCTGGCTGGCATTTTGAGGTGTACCAATTAGCTGTAACTGTTGTTTGTTCTTCCAACTTAATTGCTTTAACCAGACCGGTAGTTCTGAAAAAATATGGAGGAGATTACGTTTTTCATTACACGCTGTTTCTTCGGTGTCGTCGATGTTGAGTCATTTTCGTGGACCCACACCCGACTTTGCTGGCATGTTGGGACGTCCTAAATTGGGATGTATGTCTCAACGCCAGTGACAATTCTTGAAATGATGTGATGGCCGCCCTCCTTGGCCATTCTCAGAGTTTGCTGGCTGCTTCGTTCTCGCTCAGCCTATTGGATCTGCGTTACCTTTTGCGGCACCCATCGACAAACGTCTTTCTTCCTGTGCAATTCCTCATGGAGGATTTTTGCCACTGCTGCGGATCCAATCCACAATGATTCCTCATTCATTGCAAACGTGTATTTCGGATCATCCGTTACCGTACGTTTCACTGCAGCAACACTTTCCCCGGAAACAGCTGTTCTGAGACACCCTGTACGTTCTTCACCAGAAAGAGAATCACGCCGCCTTCTAAATTGTGAAAACTACTGTAGATGGTCGCTCGAGAAGGTCTCTCTCCACCGAAAACAAACTCCAGTCTTTCTTTGCACTAATCAACATTTAAACCACACTTAAAGTCGTAGTAAAGCAATGTCCTAAAATGCTCTGAAGCAAGCTCAATTTCTAAGCTAAAAATGGAAAGAAGGAACTGTTTTTATTGTGACAGTAGAAAAGCCTGATTGTAAATTTTCTGTTCGAAGATCTTGAGAAACATCAAAGTTCGTAACCCCAACAAGACCCGGTTTTTCAGAAAACAAATTTCCGCATATCTCAAAACTTTCAGAGTGACCTTCGTATCTGCAATGATTGCGAGGCCTGAATAATTTCACAACAATGTGTTTTGCCACCTGTAATGACGTTTCTGTCGCAGAGTCATTCATTTGTTTTTGTTACTGTCACTTTCATCAAGATGATCAATCCAATAACAAAGATTCTGGTGAGTAAAATAGACTGAAAAATGTATTCCCTCTGCTATGAACATTTAATTGGTGAGATTGTCAAGCCATGCCAAAGACAGAAACGTGCAATACCTGAACAACTAGGTTGGGCCAACTCTCATCACAATATGTAATCCAAGTTGCTGACTTTTTGTAGAATTGATAGTAGAATTGTAGTGGACTTTATTCCCGAGCGCCGAATTGCAACCCAATGGCTGCTTCTTTCAACACATATCAAGTTTAACAAAATGGGAGCCTTTACACCCCATCTCCGCTTAGGATCAGAAAATAGTAGGAGTGGAGAAACGGTGCAATTTAGATATCATTGTTTTGGCCCGAAGCATGCATTCAGGAAGTGTTATTTTACTGACCTCATTTGATACTTGTTTCCCAAATGCCACTTCCTCACCATGCAAATGCAATAACCTACAATTTCACATGGATGATGATCGTTTGTGAAAAATCCCATTGGTGGAACAGCCCTGAAAAGTCGACAATTTGATGTTCTTTCTTGCCTGCTAGGACTTCCGGCTTGAAGAGAATTTTTCTTGGAACAAGTCAATCCATTTCCACTTCCAATAAGATGTTGACGCCTTTCTGCCTGGTCATCTTTTTGGTTCTTTGGGGGTTCACCATATCCCTTTTTCAATTGCCTTTATTTTCATTTTGTTTCCTGATTTTGAACAATGCTTGTTTTTCAGGCCCCCCTCAACGATGAATCGACTGGTTTATATCAGTGCAACGAACCTGACAAATTCGTCCTGAAGAAGCTGGATTCCAGCATTCAGATGATATCATCCTGAATTCTGAGGAGTATGTTGGTGGTATGGACTCTTGGTTCTTGGCTCAACTGAACACGAATCCAGTTGATGAATGGGACAAACAGCACAGGCATGGCTTCACCTCGTTCTGGCATGCATTCTTACAATGTGTCACTTTATCGGGGATCTTTTTGTCTGCGCTTACGTTCCAAGTTTGGAATGCTTCTTGGTGACATCACCAATAGTTCCTCACCAATGGACCTCACCAACAGTTATGCAGGTCCTTACTCCAGTGGAAAGGGGCAGACTGAAGTATTGCCAAGATTATGACCTCTTTGGAGTCAGGTTGTGCGAAATTCACGGGGTGGAACACAGGCAGAGACAGCGGTATTCTACATCTTATCATCCATGTCAACCGAAAGACACGATCTTCAACGACACCACGATTGTTTTAAGTGCATCTTTTGCTGCAAATTGTACAAGTTCATACAGGCTGAAAATATCTTCCAGGATGACATTTCCAAGGATCGTTTTGATGTGTTTTGCTTTTGATGTTTGATCAGTTTTGATGTGGATCCTTTCATAGATAATGATGCGATGTTTATACAGGGGCGGATTAAGGTTTTTTGCGCCCTGAAGCACAAAATGAAATGTCGCCCTCGCCCCATGGCCAATTTTGACCTCCGACTCAAGCCCATGATGAAGACGATGAAGTTAAATAAAAATAAAAATAAAAAACAAAGAAAAACAACGGATTCAAAGATCACACGACAAATTGACAAGCACTA
>JASGXE010005646.1:0-22884 GCA_030068105.1 Sinentomon sp. SZTP_YWyxl | reverse complement strand
GCCATCAAAGGGGGGAAATAATTACACGGCCAAGAGTACAGCTGTTTTCTGAAAATCTTTCCCTGCGATCATGCAATTGTATCCCCCCCTGATTAATGACCAAACCCGTAGGGTGATCACACACCAGTCGAGTCATCCTCTCTTCTTTGCTTTGACATTCTCTTAGTAACTCCTGCCCCATTACATACATTCTGCTTTGGCACTTACACAGACAGCAGGCGCCACTGGCAGATGTACCAAACCAATTAATATTTTTAGATGGCCTGCCTAGATTTCCTACATCAGGCACGCTTGATGGGAACAGTAATTTTTGCCAGGCATTTATTTATGTCTTTTGCCCCTTGGCAGAATTAGCCAAAGCAGCCTAAATTGATACTTGCAACATGTGGAACAGGAAAAGAAACTGTGCAAAAGTTAACAGAGGTTTTTGTAACTGTCTGGATTCGCTTTTAACTATGAAGCACTCACATTCAATGTTTGGAACTTGCAACTTGCTTGGCCAAGTAGTGTTCTGGTTTTGGTTGTTGCATGGTCGTCCATGGGGCTAAGTTTCTAGAGATTTGGTAATGAGTCACCATTCTGCACCAACTGAGATTTTGTGCCAAATAATGATGTCGAATTTAGCCGTTCACCACAGGCGGGATGGAAAACTTGGAGACACAGAACTTTTTGCTACACATCAGATGATTTGTTCTCCATTGGGAACAGTTTTTAACGCTTCGTTAAACGCGAGTCATTTTTAGTCGCGGCTTTTTCCATGTATTTTAAATGGGAAAAAGCGAGGATAAAGATAACTCGCGTTTAACGAAGTGGCCCATTACTCTTTGCAGACGAGCATGTGTCTGTTTCACGGATTTACGTTGTCTGCTGTGCAGAACCAGTAGGAGTTGATTTTGTCAATTGAAGCACGTGCACCACTAACGGGTTGAATTAAATTTACCATGTTGAATTAGATGTGCCTTGACCGTTTGTAGAAGTCATTGGATAGAACGAACACAACTGTTTCGCACCCTCACGGGGTGCTTCTTCAGGTGTAAATATCAAAAAGATCGATGGGAGAGATGAGATGAGATTTGGATCTGATAACACCTCAATCAGAGGTGTTTATACCAATCAACCATATTACCAGTCATACCAATCATGCCAATCAACTCCACTGAGCATTCGGTCCCACTTCAACATTCTCCAGTGTCATATCACCTTTGTTTCAACCTTTTTCATCCAGTTTTAACTTCACCACATTCTGCAGTTCATCAATTCCTCCATTACTCATCTCATCGATCTTTTTGATATTTACACCTGAAGAAGCACTCTGTGAAGGTGTGAAACCCTTCTGTTCCAATATTACTTCTATCAAACCAATTACTTCTTTTCTTATTCAACATGGTAAACTTAATTGATTTTGTCAACGGAGAGCACGATGCCTCCGAGACAAAACGTCAGCTGCATGCTCATCTCCAAGCACAATGGAGAATAAATTGTCAGTTGGTAGTCAGGTGAGTGTGAGAGGTCGATAAAATCTGCCCATTTTTCAAATCTCAGCCAAAATGCCAGATTGCATGAAAAGTCGTTTGAGGAATTTGATTTCTGTTGAAAGCACTACACTGCTGAAAAATAGACAAAATGTACACTGCTGAAAAATAGACAAAAATAAAGGACTGGAATTTTGCTCATTTGTCTGAAATATCAGCAAAAGAGTTCTCATGTACAAAACATATGTTAACTCAGCGGCCAATCAAGCTGGGTCACAATCAAGCTGGATTTCTCGTCAATTTGTTTCGAAATCAAGTTAGTCCTGCACCAATTTGCGAGGCGTGTGCAGAAAAGTCTTCATGTGTTGGTTTACCTTTTGGATGCCCTCCCTCCACGGGGTCTTCTTTTTTTGGTGACGTGTCTGTTTGCATTGTTGGTTTGCCTGACCTATGACCTGCCCTTCCCAATCCTGAATCTAAATTCTTCTTTCATTTCTCTCTGCAACATAATTACCTATTTACAGATGCACTTAATCATGGAGATGTGGTCATTGGCGATCGACTTTTCAAACAACTCAGTAACAAGATCAATCATGAGCTGGTTTATTTGGGAAGCATGATATCACTACAGGGTGAACTGCAGATGCTCACGTGCTCAAAAAATATCAGGACTCAATTCTGCTGTTGAAACAGGGTTTACTTTAACAGCGAATACAATTTGCCATTCCATCAATTTGCCTTGCTTTTTCCTTGGCTCATTTTCTTTTGAAACTGAGTTTGCTGCAAAATGGGATATTGGCTGCCAAATCTGAATGGTGGAATTTTTGGCCTTTTTGCTCACCTTTGCACTGAATTGCCCCTGTCCCCAAATTTAATTGGTGTGTTTTCGAGTCGAGCATTTTGTATTCACTAAATTCTAAGTAGCTATTGGGCTAAGATTTTGAGTGTATTTTTGTAGCAATTTCAGGATTCAGGTACAATTTTTGCTCGAGGCTCAATAGGTAGGCATGTGCAAACGAAAGCCGGTTGGGTACACATTTCCATTGCAATTTTTGCTTTTGCTCAGAATAGCGTTGGAAATGTTTGCATTGGTTTTTGTTGCTGCTTTCGGAACACCATGTCAATGAATGTGCAATCTCGATTTCTATGCCTCGCAAGAAAGGTCTTGCTTCATTGTTCCTTTGACATCACACTCCCAACAGTGCACTGTGCACAACACAAATGTTATCCATTCAGTTTAGCATCCCTTGTCTGTGAGAAAAATATTGCAGCTTTCTGACACACTGATGCATTTAAATTTGTGCAATTGCAACCCCAAACTGTTTCCAGCCGTTTGATTTGAGGTCATCGAGTACTTGAGTGTTCACGCGCACTCATCAAAACGATGATTTTTGTAAGTGTATGTTGACATTTAATGGGGGGACCTATGGAAAATTTGGCATTTTGATTTGAAAATTTTTGTTTTTCTGTTTTCTATGTTACTTTATAGAGCAAACCATGCTCTACATTTTTTCATTCTACATTCTCTACATTTTTTCATTTGTACATATTTTTGCAGATTTTCAATTGTTTTCAAGTTACAGCTGCATTTCGCAATGCCGGAATTATTTAGCGGCAGTTGAAAACAACAGAAAACATGAAAACGACACTCGATTATTCCTCCGATTTTCTGAAAACGATTGTTTTCCGTAAAAACGCATTCACTAGAATTGGCATATCTCAGTGGGTTTTCACTCAAGAATCTTGAAAATTGGCGCCATTATGTAAAATTTCATGCCGGAACTAGTGACAGAGTCAGATTTTGCATTTTTTGCTTGCTTTTGGAGTTGCAGAGGCTTTTATCGCCAAAAGCTGCATTTAGTGGCACTTTTCCGGCACAGTTCAGTTTAGAGGTCGAAAATACAAAACATGGCTAGAAAATGAGAAAACGGCTTCTGTCACTAGTTTCTTTTATGTTTCCTTCACCTTCATGCAAAATTTCATCATGATTGGGCAGTGTATGCACCTCTGGCACTGATTCTCCCAACATGCAGCCTATCGCACTTTTAGTAATTTTTCCCAAGATATGTGGAAGCTAGGAAATTGACTTTTGGCAGGCTTAATACAGACCTAAATGTCTACCTTTGTGCAAAAATTCATGTATCTAACTCACAAATTGCAGATTTTAGTTTTTCCATAGGTTCCCCCCCCCCCCCCCCCTTAAAAAGCGAGTCATCTGTAACCGTTAACCCCTTCAGCTTTGGATGAAAAAAAGTGTCGAAAGGTTCAGCATGCCATTATTAGCATCATGATGACATGTGTTCAATCCGACCAGACAAAAACAGTTGAATCTGACAGCACAACAGCAGTGGATCAGGTCGAAGCCGGTAGAAGTGAGATGGAATGGTCATAAATCTGCCATTTTGATCGCAAATGATAGGTCTGGCCCCTTCTAAGTTATTCTCACTTTTTAGGTACCCCTTCAATTTTAGGTACAAACAAGACGATATGTTTTCAATGCATAGGCACCACCAACGGGAAATATAGTCAGCAACAAACTGGCCGCCAACCTGTTAATGACTTGTAAATGGCGACGTTTCGCCCCCACCAACGTGGGGCTTTGTCGAGCAAAACTTAAACAGATCGCTGGTCTCCTTCACTGCTGCTCTGAGACTAGTCTCAGAGCAGCAGTGAAGGAAACGTGTGATCTATTTAAGTTTTGCTCGACAAAGCCCCACGTCGGTGGGGGCGAAGTGTCGCCATTTCAAGTCATTAACGAACGGTTGGCGGCCAGTTTGTTACTTTATTGCTGACTATGGCATGGTTTGTTTTGCAGCATTTTCGATGCAAAGCGAAACCGATGAGATTGGACATTTTTCGACATGCTGCCACAGTCGTTTGTCCACCCCAACAGTCAGCACACCACTATTGGGTCAATCATGCTGCAGCTTTGAACACTTTTTTCTGCTTGGAGCAGTTGGTTTGGCCTGTCCCACTCTAGACGCATGTCACTATTGGTGTTCTGAAGCGAAGGGATTATTGCCTAATGGCTAGCATTGCTGAAACTTGACTCAGCTGAAACCACAAAGGTCATTGGTTGAAGATAGATACCACAGTCTGCAAATCCGAAGACCCCCAACAAACCTTGTGCAAAGGGAGTAAACGGAGAGTGCAAAGGGTTATGAAGGGAGTGAGTGAAGGGAACAGGACAACTCATGCTTGCCAGAGCTGAGAAAGCATAAGTGATTTCCTGTCTTGGTTCAATTTGCCATTCTTTAAATTTTTCACATTTTGCCATTTTTTCGTATTTTTTGTTCCTATTAGTTGCACACACTTGCAGTTGTGGCAGCAGGATAGCGATGTCTGGGGACCGCAAGGTGGATTTTCGACTTTCGCTGATAAAATTTACTTTTTTCCGAGTTGCATATGGTGCTCTGCTGAAAGTAGGGGAAACCTAGCCCATAACCCAGAAAAAGTACCCTCATCACGTATCCCCTGGGAGCTGCAGAACCCTTGCGCATTGCCTTTGTACACCCCTCCTTGCCCATCCCCAATTGTCCGATTTGGACAGTTTTACGCCCCATCATCAAGTTTCCAACAGTTGCTAATTAAACAAATGCACAACAATATTGGATGGCATTAAGAAAGAGATGCCTGTGGCAGCTCAGGGTTGAATTTGGGACACCATTTTAACACAACATTTCTTTGTTTGTCAAAAACGATGAACAATCAAAGTCTTGAAAAGGTAGTCTTTCTTTTGGCCGAATGAGATGTCAAAGCTAGACCTGTTTAATTGATTCACAGGATCCACAATTTTAAGCGGACCTGCGCTATTATCTGTTCCCACAACTACTTCATTGTTACTGCTTCCATTTTGAGAGAAAGGCCGAATCGCCACTCCAGACTGCCTGTGAACATTGACCTATTCTTGCAAGCAGAAACCTTGCGACTGAGCTATCCAACTCCAACCTTTGCCTTGGATGAAGACTTGTGAGATCAGATCAGTTGCAAACAACTCACAAATGGCCTGCAACTGGGAAAATATTTGCTTGGCTTTGCCAATTTTGACTTACTTTTCAAGGAGGCTTAAATTTCTTAAAAATCTCAATGATTCGAGTCTTTCTTTTTAGTTGGTACCCATTCCTCCTCTAATACATTGTGTCCAAAAGGTTCAATTACAAATAAAGATTGCCTTTTTCAGTTTTCTGAACCATCCGCATGTCCCAATTCCCATAATCCGCACCTGCAGGGTTCATAGGGCTGGAAAGAAACTCGTCAACGGAGAGCGGGATGCCTCCGAAACGTCAGCTCCACTGTCCAAAATTGGAGAACAAAATCGTCGTGAGTTTCTTTCTGCATCAAGTTCTCCAAGTTTCCATCCCGCCTATGGTGATCTCTTGTTCATTGGGCTACCCCGAAAAGACCCTGAATTTGGTTCTGCAAATTCCCTATGAACCCTGATCTGGCCAGGAGTGAGAAAATTTTCCTGCAGATCGCTGCAGTTTGCTGGCTTCAGGACCCACGCAATCAGCTTCCACACAGTCAGTTCAGCCAGATGCGAAGACTCATTGCTGAAACATGAATCCGGCCCAAATGAATCCAACCCCCAATTGCTCTACATGCAAAGCAATTGATTTTTTCTTTAGAATTTGGCATCCCAAATTCAATAGACGTTTCACAGCGACTTATGTGTAGACAAATTGTTTAGGACTTAGAAATTTTGGCGAGGTTTTGAAACTTTGGTGAGACGTCAGCTTTCCGTAACGCCAGCACTGCGACAGACAAATTAATCCTTCGAGGAGAAAGGTGTCATTTTCAAAATTTATCTCGGAAAGGCAGAAGAAGAAAAGCTCTACAATGCGAACAAACGACAGTAAATGAACGGAACCAGCTACCATAAACAGCGGCAGGAACGATCCCAACAAATCTCCATAACAGCCCTGACAGAACTGCTGCTTCCTTGTTCAGGCTGAACCAATTTCATGACCTTTCCGGTGACCCCTTGGATGTATCAATGAAAGTCTCCCCGGTTTTTTCTGCTGTTCTGACTCCTTTGTCGAGTTCTCCACTAATTGAATGTTTTAAAGGAGTGTGGACACGACAGTGCAGCAAAACACAAGGGTTAGCAGAACTACTGATATCATAATTTCTGGGAAAAATTCCAATGATTTTTAAAAATGAGGACATGATTTTCCTAGAATTGGAACAATTACTGCTGCCGTTGGCTTCCATTTTAGCTGGGTGCTCCGAAAATGGGATTGCCTGCCACGAGCGGCAGTGGTGGGTTTGTCGAAACAAGAAGAGACTTGTTTCACTTTCAACTTCTAGCACACTTCATAGAATTTATTGATCCTGTGAACAGAGGTTTGATTGCATATTATGTGAGATGACTCTGGTCAAAAGTCCATTCAATGCATCATTCATCGATTGTGGTGTGTCACGTGTCTTTTGGACATTAAAATTTGAACAGCTCAGGTTCATAAGTCATAACCAGCCATCTCCTTGGGTTTGAAATGGAAGTGCAACTGGAGTTCTGAAATGTGGGTACCTAGGCCCTCTTCCCCATCCAACTTTAAACAAGTGAAACCCAACCCATGTCAAATAGGTGTCCAGATCCCTGTCCATGCGCTGCAGCTGTAAATCTGATCAAATGATCAGTGCAGAAAAACAAGAACAAACTGTTTCCCCCTTCAGACAAATCATTCACTGGTGGGATGGCCGGTTTTCATCAAGAATCTCATTTGCCAGTAGTTGACCCTTTTTGCAGCCCAAGAAATCTCTGATGGACGGACAAATGATCGTGTGAAATGAAATGGCAAGTATGTTGCAACAAAATTGATATGAGAACTCAGCACTCGTTTACACTCGTGTACTCATGAACACTCGTGTACAGAACAATCGTTTTTTCCCATTTAAACTGTTGCCTCTGAAAATTTTCTTTCTCTGCAGGCGGTAGAATTTAAAATGCCAGATTGCAACAAAAATTTCAGGAGATGTCAGAGTTTGACCTCGGTCACAAAAGATGATCTTTAATTTCTGTAGCAAGGACTTTCTGCCAAAATCTCATCAATCTCAATTTTTACATGCATGGGTGCATTAATTCTGCCACCATTTTTCTCTGGAAAGAATTAGTGCTTTTGGAAACTTTGTCTTTTCCCTCTGTGATTTTGTTGTTTGACCTAAAATTAGGCGAAGATGGTTCCAAATTATGTGCGATTGGATGGCATGGGACAAGTCCTGTTCCTTGCCCTTTCGAGGGTGCATCATAATTTTCTTTCTATTTCAGACAAAAATGATTTGTCTGAAAAAACACAGATATCTGTAGTTTGATACATGCTTTTCAACTTTGCTCTCTCCCTCTCCATCATTTTTGCTGTGAATTTGGCCATTTTCAAGCTATCAATTTCGGCGATAAGATTTGCTACAACAATGTTTTAGCTCACCCTTTTACAATGAATGCTGTCGAACGGCTTTTCTGGAAAACATTTTTTTCGCATGAAAATCTCCGTTTCAGTCGGGGTATCTCTGGCATGCTTGCTCCAGTTAGTTGCAACAAGTGTTGTTCCTCTAGAAGCTTTTATTATGTAGGTGGAGATATCATTTGAAAGGCTTATTTTGTAAGTTCGGAAGCCTTGTTACTTTGTGATCAACGTGTATAAAAATGCACATGTTAATTTTTCAGCAAATTTCGGCCACTTGAATGAACAACTTATGAGCCAGCGGGTTATCAGCTCAAGCAGGTGGCTGGGTTTTCAGGTACATGGTGGCAAAATCTGAACTGGAAGGATATTTAAATAGCACATGGGTACTCCAATCCTGACCACTTGCATTGAACCGAAAAATCAAGTCAACCGTTGAGAAATAGAATTTTCAGGGTCTTGTTTAAAAATAATTTTCGGTCTTGGATTTTTTCTTTATGTTGGTGATATCCCCTTCTTTTTATTTTAAAATTAGCTCCCCCAACATAAAAAGAAAAAATATCGTGTCATGTTTGCTGTATTTTGTTTGTATTTAGCTGTATTTAGATTGACTTGATTACGAGGGCTGTTCAAAAACAAGTGAGACTGATGTCATTGTGACCTTCCCTTGGCACCCTCGAGATTTCTTTTGTCCCACATTCAGAAAATGGTTGTTGCGTGGTACTCTGGTCAAATTTCATAAGAAATGCTCTAGCCTTCTGGATCTTGGATGCATTTGAAAATTATCTCTTGAATTGAAATGCCGGAAATTTCCTTGTTTTTGCAATATTAGACAAAAGTATAAGTCGTAGTTTTTTCTGCAACTCTCCAGGAAAATTGATAATTTCCTATTCATTGTGTTGGGGGAGATTCTGCTCTTTCTCCGCCGATGTTTTCTCTGATTTTTCTGATACCGATGAAAACAAGAGCAGTTTTTCAAAAAAGTGAACCCAAAATGCCAACAACATTAAGCAGAGGGCATTCCATTGATTACTGGAACAGTTATTGAACAGTGCAGAGCCTTATATGGGAACCAGGATTCTTGGGCTGCATCAAAAAGCATCAATGGCAAGAAATCTCATTGAATTTCGAGACATTTCTTGGAATTTGGAAAGATTTCTGGAAAAGATCCAGGTTTTTAAGAGAGGTTCCCAACACCAGTATTTGCTGAACGACAAAAGATGCGATTCAGGACGAAAATCTGGCCAGGAAAGGCATTCGATGCACACTGCATTCAATGTTCAGCTTCACTTGTACCCATAATACGGTTTTTCCTTTTCTACAAAATGGCCATGCGTGTGAAAAGCAAGATTTTCTCTCCGCTGAGCTGCATTCAAGGGAAGCGGCAGATATTTCAAACCATCCTGATAAAACACCCTGTACCATCGGATTACCGGCCAGTATAATTGTATAAACAAGTGTGTCAGTGCAGAAGAAGGCAATTTTATAAAAAATCACCAAGCTAATGAGATGGGTGAAGAATAAGGAGAATTATCACAAAAGTCTCATTGTTTTTGAACAGCCTACGTATATCCCCATCTCCAAACTTCATCGGTCATCGCTAATTTTCAACATTTATCAAAACTTTATACTTTCAATAGGGCTTTTTCCTCTTTTTTGATGACGTGACCTTTGATGATTTTGAAGAATGACCTCTCAAGATGAAATTGCGTTCATAAAGGAAAGGAGGGTCGCCATAAAGGTTTGACAATCGGATCTTTTTACTTTGCTTGGAGCAAAATTTGGAATGTTGTCGTTTGGGATATGCTGTGCGGTGCATGAAGCTGACATATCTTGTTTTAATTTTTTTTGTTTGTTTGGTGTGGGGCATTGCTTGGCATCTTTTTCTCCTTGGTGCAATTTTCTTGCACTATGTACAGTGCACAGCTGGTTAACTATTTCTGCTGCTGATGCATGCGATTGGGTCCATTCTCTTGACGTTCTAAGCCAATTGGTTAAAAAAGGGAATGTGAACCTTCTTTGCGACCCATTTGTGTTTTTTGTTACTGTTTCATCAGAGTGCATGCATGTCAACTTCTTCAGTTTTTTTTTTCTTTCAGGGGATTATGTGGCTTAAAATGTCTTTTAATGCTATGAGCCTGTTTTTGTCATAAAATTGGGGACTGTGTCCCCTAACCTCCCTACCAGTAGCTGACCCTGTAAGATTATGCCGAGGCTGTATGACCGCTGAATCTGCTTCGCTGGCCAGGCACAGGCACCTGTGGTGCCGCTAGTTCTTCTTTTTTTTTCTTTTTTTTTTCTTTTTTTTTTTTTTTTTGACAAATCAAATTGAAAAAACACCACTTACTCGGAATAAAAAGACTCTATCCTTACTCTTCTTTACCCTCTGAATTGTTGGCAAAAGTTCGTTGACCAGTGATTACAATCAATCGGGATATTTTACTGCCAACTGCCTGCCCGTGTGACGATGAAAAAGTGAACACTTTCTGCACGTGCACCACGAATGCGAATTTCAGAGCACATTAAACGCAAGAAAAAGACAAACGGCCTAAACGAACGGACAAAGGCCGTTGGTCTTTTTCTTGCGTTTAATGTGTGTTATGAGAAACTGAAAGTCTAGGCCTAACTTTTGCCAAGTTATGGGTTGAGGTTTTGTCAATATTTATTGTTGGATGATGCTCCATTTATTTTTGGATAAAGCTGAACTGATAACTTACACCGCGGCTTAAATTAGGCCTCGAATTTAAAGTCCTTTCGGCATGTTTTAGGCCTTTCAAGTCACCCTTGTCTCTGCAGTCGACATCATGAATTGCTTGTTGCTTGTGTGATGTTGTTATGTTATGGTTTTGCTATGCATATGGAACCTGCACTGCATAATCCTTGCGTTTTTGCATTGGCCAGCTTGTGTATCCTAAATCGTTCCTGCTAATCCCGATTAATTTCTCTATTTTTTTTTTTATTTTGCTTATCGTGAACAGGTTTCCTCATAATTGGTTTTTTTGTGATCCTGTCCATTTTATTTTGGTGTTTGCATGTCGGTTGAGGCTTTGGAAACAGCCTAGGTAACTTCATCCTTCAGAATTCCACAACATATCTGGTGTTTGGTGAAAGGTGAGATTGTCTGTTTTATTAATCTATGTTTTATTTATGTGCAGTCTTTGGTTTAAACCCCCTTATTATGACAATTGACCTCATGCTTTATTCTGGAACTTTTTGTCCCAATCAGGTAGTTTTAATCAGCAGGAAATTTTTTGCTTTGAAAACTATTACGAGTTGCCTGGATATCAATTGTAGTTCATACTGCCCGCCAAAAGTCTCAGACTTTGGAGGTCAGATAACTCCAAACAAAAAAGTGTCAGACTTTGGAGGATGAATTGCCCGATGGCAATTCATTCTAAATGGCACCAATCGTAGCAAAACGTATGGCATTCGTGTAAAGCATGAAATGGTATCGAGGTCAATGCTTACTGGTGAGCTCCCTGAATTGAACAGGCTTTTGGGATTTCGTTGTTTTCAAAGATTTGTGCCAGACAGTAGCTGGCCATCGCAACATGGTCTGTTTTGTTTGCTTTACCTTTTTCCAGCTGCATAACATGTGCTGTATTGAAACGGCAGCATGTTTTGCTGCACGTGTGTTTTGTTCCGGCGATGCTCAACAAATTTTGACAGGTTTGAACAAAAATTGAAGGGTTATCTGGACTGCCAGTTCCATGCAATACTGCCTGAAACCCTTTTGGTGGGCAAAAGCTTCTGGAAAGTTTTGCCTTGTTTTTTGTCAGAATTTTTTTTAGCTCGAAATCAGGGATTGACCGATTTCAATGTGTGTCTTCTTATTTGACTGATCCTGCCTGAAAGGACTTTTTGTCAAGATGTCGTCAAGTCGAACCAGATGATGTTATGCACGGAGGTCTCTGGGTCCACTGCTGACATGTTGCTTGATTTGCCCCTGTCCAATGCTGACATGTTGCTTGATTTGCCCCTGCCCACTGCTGACATGTTGCTTGATTTGCACCTGTCCACTGCTGACATGTGTTGCTTGATTTGCCCCTGTCCACAGCTGACACGTAGCTTGATTTGCCCCTGTCCACTGCTGACATGTGTTGCTTGATTTGCCCCTGTCCACTGCTGACATGTGTTGCTTGATTTGCCCCTGTCCACTGCTGACATGTTGCTTGATTTGCCCATGTCCACTGCTGACATGTGTTGCTTGATTTGCCCCTGTCCACTGTTGACATGTTTGATTTGCCCCTGTCCACTGCTGACATGTGTTGCTTGATTTGCCTCTGTCCACTGCTGACATGTTGCTTGATTTGCCCCTGTCCACTGCTGACATGTGTTGCTTGATTTGCCCCTGTCCACTGCTAACATGTTACTTGATTTGCCCCTGTCCACTGCTGACATGTTGCTTGATTTGCCCCTGTCCACTGCTGACATGTTGCTTGATTTGCCCCTGTCCACTGCTGACATGTTGCTTGATTTGCCCATGTCCACTGCTGACACGTTGCTTGATTTGCCCCTGTCCACTGCTGACATGTGTTTCTTGATTTGCCCCTGTCCACTGCTGACATGTTGCTTGATTTGTCCCTGTCCACTGCTGACATGTGTTGCTTGATTTGCCCCTGTCCACTGCTGACATGTTGCTTGATTTGCCCCTGTCCACTGCTGACATGTTACTGTTATTTGCCCCTGTCCACTGCTGACATGTTGCTTGATTTGCCCCTGTCCACTGCTGACATGTGTTGCTTGATTTGCCCCTGTCCACTGCTGACATGTTGCTTGATTTGCCCCTGTCCACTGCTGACATGTGTTGCTTGATTTGCCCCTGTCCACTGCTGACATGTTGCTTGATTTGCCCCGTCCACTGCTGACATTGTTGCTTGATTTGCCCCTGTCCACTGCTGAATGTTGCTTGATTTGCACCCGTCCACTGCTGACATTGTTGCTTGATTTGCCCCTGTCCACTGCTGAAATGTTGCTTGATTTGCCCCTGTCCACTGCTGACATGTGTTGCTTGATTTGCCCCTGTCCACTGCTGACATGTTGCTTGATTTGCACCCGTCCACTGCTGACATGTGTTGCTTGATTTGCCCCTGTCCACTGCTGACATGTTGCTTGATTTGCCCCTGTCCACTGCTGACATGTGTTGCTTGATTTGCCCCTGTCCACTGCTGACATGTTGCTTGATTTGCACCCGTCCACTGCTGACATATGTTGCTTGATTTGCCCCTGTCCACTGCTGAAATGTTGCTTGATTTGCCCCTGTCCATTGCCGACATGTTGCTTGATTTGCCATTTTCAAAAAGTTCCTTTTGTCTTCACCTTTAAGTGCTCTTGGAGAGGGGTCTGGAGATTTTTTCATCCCTCTTCAAACATGCATTCATTGGATAAATTTCAGTTGAAGTCCCTCCATTGCACAAGTTGGCTTTTGGACGTGCAAAGGTAGGTTGAGAGAAGTTGGTGCTGCATTTGGACTACCCAGAGTGGCATCACGCACAGTACAATACGAGCGATTACTCTTGTTTTATTGGGATTCTAATCAGGTGAACTTGGTGATATCTCGGAAGTAACCTTTGTCAAAAATTTCAACATCCTCTGTTGGATTTTTACGAGAACTGCGAGGTGGAGGGGGTGAAGCAAACTCAATTCGAAGTCGATGTTCTGCATGAAAAAAAAAACAATATTTTCCTTTAGTCGGGCTGGTGTATTCCTCTGCACATTTGCACAATCATTCGTCTTTTGAAAGCCCACACCCCCTTGTATTGTAGTTTCACTTCGTTAGGAATTGTATTGGGTTTCTGTGATTATGTTTTTTGGTTCTGGAGTGGAACTCTTCATCCAGGCAGTATTCGTTGCTTTGTTTTTGTTTGGGTGTTTCTGGTTATGGAGACAGTGTTGTTGCTGCATTTTGAATGGCTTGTTTCTTTTTTTTTATTTTAACCACTTGTAATTCCACTTGTAATTGGAAAATACAGAATGTTTTAGAAAAGCGTGCAGCTCAAAGGTACCTACACATTTTAATCAGTCCCCCCACCTCACCTTTTGACAGAGCTTACAAGAAGCATCGTGCAGTATTCCCGTTAAGTAGAAGAGTCGATATAGCTTCTCCTATATTGGCTCAGCTCGAATGTTCGAAGGGGGGGGGGATAGACTGGGGTCTCTGAGGCGGGCCTCTGGCCTTTCGCCTCACTCATCGACGTGTCCGGATCGCGCTTATGTGTGTCCACGTTCGGATGTCACACAAGTGCAGCGAATCCGGCTCATAAACCCAGCGGGAATACAAAGAAAATAAAATAAAAGAAAAGAAATAAAAGTGGGATGAAATAAAAGGAAATAAACAAAAAGAATGGAAATAAAAGTGGGATGGTGGGTAGGGAAGGGTAAGGAAATCTGCTTTACGGTGACAGGCTGGAAGGTTGTCCTGTCACCAGCTGCTGCGCGATGGAAAGTCTCAACCACAGACCTCAAGGGAGGTAAAACCTCCCGATTTCCGTGGGAAACTCTCCACCGGCATCTGTTGGGGGGGGGTGGTCCTCACTCCAACTCTCATCGCGTCTTAGCGCTGGTACCATCTGCGGCACAGGTCGGTTTGACGAGCCTGTCCTGTACCATAACCCTCCACTCATGGCCACTCATAACCTCCCGTCACTGGGCCAAGAGCTAAATAAACAGCCTGTCCTGGTCCTCTGGTAGGTTTGCCACTCACCCACATGGTCCCCTCACCCTTCCTTCACGGGAGCAGGAGCTACGAAAACTAGCTTGTCCTGGTCCTCGGGATCTGAGGGGGGCTTCTGGAAAAGCTTAGCAGAATGGTCGCGGTTCTATCTGGGTCCGGGGGTATGGGCTTGTGGCCCCACCGCACCCGAATCCATCAAGAAACGTACCACCGACTTGATCTTGCCGGGTCTTCCGTCAATTCCTCTGAGTATCTCGACAGTGTTCCAGTTGGAAATTGCTAATTTCCTCTGTAACTCGGCGCGCTCTGTGCTCAGCCGGTTGCAAGACACCAGGAGATGGTCAACCGTGACGGTTTCCCGACAGGCTTCGCACTCCGGTTCAAGGCTCCTGGCGAACAGCCGTCCCAAGCGCAGCCTGTTCCACCAAACCTCCACCTCTCGGTGTAGGCTCAGCTTCTTAGGCTTTGCAAGTTTCGGGCTCAGAGCATGGTAGAAACGACCTTGAGTGGCCGTGTCCCACCTCTCCTGCCAAATCGAGATCGCCCAGGCTCTGGCGATTGCCGTTTGCTCGTTCCGAGTCAGCTTCGAGTTCAAGGAGCTGCGCATATCAAGTGCTTCTCTTGCAGCGGTGTCAGCCATCTCATTGCCTTCGATTCCACAATGACTAGGAACCCACTGGAAAGCCAGCGAGATACCTTTGTCGTGCAGATTCTTGAGCAATTCCTGGATTTTCCAGCCTTGTTCAACGTTTGCCATTCGGGGCGATGGAGTCGTTACATGGGACAGAGCAGCTCTGGAATCACTCACAATGAGGATATTCCGAGCGCCCCATCCCTCAACGAGACACAAAGCTCCCGTCAGTGCCCTCATTTCCGCGGAGGTAATGGATGCACTATCTGACAGACGAAGTCCACGCCGGAAACCCGTGCTAGGGACTGAGATGCCGGAAGCCGCCCTCTTCCGCCTGCGATCCACCGAGCCATCCGTGAAAACCACAAGTGGCTCACCCGGATAGCTGGCAATTGCAGTCTTCGCCAGCTGCCTGAGTTGCACTTCAGAAGCTTGACTCTTTGGAACCATCAACCCTTTCAACGTGAGGTCTGCCGGGAACTGTGGGTACGTCCAAGGTGGTGATGGTGAGAACCTGCACTGCACCGGAAGATCCGGCACAGGACACACTCGTCGCCACTCCCACTCGGGCCGCAGCCGTTCCGCCAGCCTCCGCACCTTCCTTGTGAGACGGTGCGGTGGCTGTATGTCTAGCCTGCACTTTGTGCCATTCATTGAATGACGGGACTCTAGTTGCAATAGGCGGAGCTTCATCGAGACTGACATTGGCATCTGGTAGGCCATGGCCCTCAGAGCCTCCGAACTAGTCCCTCGTGCACTGCCAATGCAGATGCTCAGGCCCACCGTTTGCACGGTTTCTAGGCCCCTCATCGAAGAGTCCACTGCATGTCGCCATGCCAGTGCAGAGTAGTCAATAACAGACAACACGTATCCACGGAGGATGGATAGCATACGGGAGGTTCCACAGCCCCATGTGCTTCCTCCGATTGCCCTCAGGACATTCAGTCGTTTCCGGCATTTCAAGTTGACTTCACGGATATGCTGGGAGAAGGTCAGTCTGCTGTCTATCATCACTCCGAGGAACCGCACACAAGTCACCTCACGCAAAGGGTGTACTCCGTCCAGGGAGAGGGCCGGCAAGCGGTTGTCCCATCCCTGTCCGAAACCAATCACGCAGGACTTCTCGTGTGCGATTTCCAGCCTGTTACGGCCCACCCAGTCCGATAGGGTCAGCAGAGCACGACGCATCCCTTGTTCCAACAATTCGTTCTGTCGTCTCGATTTTTCGGGCATCAACCACAAAGCCACGTCATCTGCGTAGACAGAGATCTTCACGGTAGGCTCAACGAGGGATACGAGGTCAGCCGCATACACGTTGAAGAGCATGGGGCTGAGAACGGAACCCTGTGGAAGCCCCTTCCTGACCGGCTTGGGCGATGAGATGAAGTTCCCCAGCTTCATGCTCACCGACCGCCCTGTCAGGAAGCTTGAGATCCACCTCAAACAGTTCCCTTTCAGACCCAGTGCCGCCAGCTTCAACCTGAGCAGTTCGGGGACTACTCGGTCGTAAGCTCCTTTCAGGTCAATGCAGACCGCCGCCATAACCCGGCCTTCAGTTCGGCATATTTCAGCGTCGCCAACCAGCCGAGTTACGGAGTCGATAGTGCATCTTCCCTTCCGGAATCCTGTTAGGGATTGTGGAAGCAACTGGTTTCTTTCCAGGAACCATTCGAGGCGGGACAAGACCATCCGTTCCATGACCTTGCAGATACACGATGTCAATGTGATTGGCCTATAGCCATTCACTTCCGAGGCGTCCTTTCCGGGCTTCGGTATAGGCACAATATGGCCGTGTTTCCATCCCAACGGCAAACGTCCAGCTGCCCAGCTCGCGTTGAAGAATGCCAGGAGGCCCTCCTTCGGTTCAGGCCGCAGGGACCGCAGCACCCTGAAAGAGATCCCATCAGGACCCGGGCAGCTATCTCTAGCAACTGACAGCGACATCTCCAGTTCCCTCATGGTGAAGGGCAGATCCATTGGATCGCCCTCCCCCAGCAGGTCCCAGGGAAGTGCTTGCTCGATTGGTACACTTCCGAGGAAGTGTTCCAAGAACATGTCAGCCAGACACCCTGGGTCTGTACTCGGATTCCTGAGCAGGATCGCCTTCCATGGGTACGTTGGCTCAACTGCTTCCTTTCCCACGCCTCTAACCAAGCGCCAGGCCTTGGATAAGGGAGTATGCGCGGTCAACTTGGCTGTCGTCGCTTCCCAGTTTGCTCTCCTCAGAGAGTTGAAGTGCTCACGGGCAGCTTGCGCTTCCCGCAGGTACTCCGCTCTCTTCAGTAGGTCCCCTGGTGAGCGGCGATGCCTGTTCCACGCTCTCCGGCGCCGGGCCTGGTGTTTCCTGCATCCGACGTTCCAGAATGGTGCCCCTCCACACTTCACAGTTACCTGCTCAGTGCAGCTGGTTACCGCCTGGGCGACAAAGCAGGACCAGTCCCGGGCAAACAAATCCAGGTCGGCAGCAGGGTCAAAGACCGGAGTATCTGCCAATGTTTGCCCTAACCGGTTCCAGTTGAGGGAGCTCTTGCGGAATGTCTGTGTTTTCGCCCTACGCTCAAGCCGCAAGAGGCAAGGCAGGTGGTCGCTTCCCCAAGGGTCAGGGACCACCGACCAAGCAGCCTCTGCTGCGAGTTCGGGCGAGACAACAGCCATATCAATCGCGGTCGCCGCCTCCCCCTGATAGTGGGTGTGGGTGCCATCGGACATTAGCACCAGCCCCCGGCTGTTCAGGATATTCTCCAGAGCCAGACCTGCAGGGCCGGTGATCGTGTCACCCACCAGCGGACTTCGGATGTTGAAGTCCCCACACCACACCACAGGGCTCGGCAACGAATCGAGAAGGCGCTCGAGCTCAACCTCGGTTGGTGGGCTACGGACCCTCCCGTAATATGCCAGCACGCTAACAGGGCCCTTTGCAGTGAGAATCTGCGCGGCCACGGCTTCGTAGGACTCGGCCGTTGGCAAATGCAGCTCTCTCTGTCCGAGGCCCCGCTTTACGTACATTGCAATACCACGAGTGGTGTCCGTGTGCCCCCGGCCGTAGCAAACAAATCCTGGCACCTTCAACGGTTGCCGTTTGAGCGTCTCCATCACGCACGCTACATCCACCTTGAGGTCCTCCAAGTTACCACGGAACTCTGCTTCTTTCCCAGTCAGGGACCGGGCGTTCCAATGGATGATCCTCAGGTCACCGCTAAAGTTCCCAGGCCCACTATTCATGATTGTGTTTGGTTGCCCGCGCACAATCCGAACAGGGGGCGGAAAGCCTCGGCAGTTACCAGAATGATCATCTGGACATCTTCCGCTGACAAATGTGCCAGCCTGGACTCCATTAGTGCAGATAAATCTGCTCTAAAACGGGCCAGTGCAGAATCCATGGCTTGGTAAGAAACCAAAGGATGGTCGGTTTGCACCGACTTCTCCACGGCGGGTTCAGTAGGCGGCGTCTCCTGTGGTTCAGCTGCCTTTGCCGTTTCCGGCGCAGGGGCCTTACCGACAGGAGGGAGGTTGCCTTTAGCTGCCTTGGTCTTTTTCTTAGACCTCTTCTGGCCCACCTCAGAGCTGGTGGCCTTTCTTGGGTCTGCTGCCTGCTCAGCATTTGACCCCTTCTGGCCCACCTGAGAGCTGGTGGCCTCTTTTGGGTCTGCTGTCTGCTCAGCATTTGACCCCTTCTTCTGGCCCACCTGAGAGCTGGTGGCCTTTCTTGGGTCTGCTGTCTTCTCAGCATTTGACCCCTTCTTCTGGCCCACCTTAGAGCTGGTGGCCTTCCCTTGGTCTGCGACCTTGGGTTCTGAGGCAGTCCCGGCCGCGTGCTGTGCGTCAGCAGGGCGATTCTGCGGCTGCCCAGAGATCTCCTCTTGCTCAGCCCTAGGCTTTGGGTCAGAGCTCTCAGGATGCGTGTTCCGTTCTTGGAGTTGCACGCTCCTGCCAGGAGGCCTCCGTTCTTGGAGCACCACCTTCCTGGCTTGTTTTACGGTCAGGCTTTGTCTCTGTGCGATGGCCTTGACCTTTCTTTCTTCTGACCTCTTTGGGCAGTTCGCAGAGGTCGGCCCGTGGCCGCCGCCGCAGTTGCAGCAGACGGCGCGAGATCTGCACTCCTTTGCCAGGTGGGTGGTTTCCCCACACTGGCGGCAGCGCTGCTTATTTCTGCAGTGCTTTTGCAGGTGACCGAACCGGAAACACCTGTGGCATTGGAGGGGGGTGGGTTTGAATTCCACTACACGGTAGTTCCTGCCCCACATCCTTACGGAGCGAGGCAAATCCTTACCGGCAGCAAAACTCAGTTCCACTGAGCCGCTCCCGCCAAATCGTCTGGCCTCCAGAACGTCCTGGCCTGCCAGGTTTTCCCTGATCACAGGATCGGGGATTGCCCGAGGAACGTCGTGGATGACCCCCTTCACAAACAGTTGGCCACTTGGAGGCGCCGCTCGTACCTTGATGTCCAGAATCTGGTCAACAAGGAGGAGCTTTGCCTGTTCCTCCACAGTGTCGACTACAGCCCTGAGCGAACCTCTTGCCATGCGGAAGAGGCCTCTCAAGGCCGGAGTGACCTTGCGGATGGAAGCAAGGACCTTCTGCTCGTTAAGGGTTTCCAGAGGCCTGTCGCTCACCTCAGTGAAAATCACCGCATAGGTCCTTGCGGGCCCAGCAGCGATTCCGCTGATTTGGTGTCCTGGCCGTCTGGTGCCACCCACTCCGCGCCTTCGGGGCACTTCAGTGAAAGCGTCGCTCTCACTGACCTCTGGAGACTTGGTTGGAGCGGCAGGTGGAGCCTCCACAACAACCTTTCTTGGAGCCGGAATCGGCGCCAGTCCAGGGATTACGTTGCTTCGACGTCCTTTCTGCTGTCCTTCCTCGTCGTGAAGGGGATCAGTATCCATGGCAGTCGGTGCCGTTTCGGGGACCGACGCGCATGGTGCTTCAGCCACCTTCATTGCCTTTGGAGCCTTTCCGCTAGGGCTAGCCTCAGTATCCGCCACCTTACGCTTCCCTCCTGTGAAGAGGGGGCGATCAGGTTTCGGAACCGCAGCCGGCCCCTGGGTCCGGACACCTCTGGGCTCCTGGGGTCCCTTCTTCCCCTCAACTGATTCGGTGCTGGCACCGGACAAGCCAGTGGTCGCAGCTCCACCACAGCGTTGGGGTCTCAGGTTCCCGGGCAGGACCGTCATTTGCTTCAAAGGTTTGCTGGAAACTCCCGGCAAGCCAGGTGTCTCAACGGCTCCCCCTTTCCGCAGAATCGGGTCGCACAGCTTGCCTATCCCAATTTGGTGGCTCCAGCAAGCAAGCCTGCTAGGTGCACACCAGGTCTGGTCTGGCAGCCGGCCCCTCCACTCGTCTTCTTCTTCTTCGACACTTCCTCCTTCTTCGCCACTTCTTCCTTCTTCGCGGCTACCTTCACCACTGGCACCACATTCGCCCGGCCAGTCTGGACCACCTTGGCGTAGGAAGGTCCAGAACCGGTCAAGTTACTTGGGGCAGGGCTAGGGATCGCCTCCTTCTCTCTCGTTTGCCCTTGGAGTGGACCCTGGGCACCAGGCGCCCCCTGGTCCTTACTGCAGCTTTGCCCTGCGCAAGGCAGAGTGTGGGCCACAGGGGTGTCCAGAGAACCGGCTGCACCAGGTGCACACTTCTTGGGCATCGCCTGCTTCGTCATCGCCTTCGGCCCTCCGCGGGCTCCCTGGGTGCCAGCTTCCGCCGGGCCTTTCCCTTGGCGCGGTGCCACGCCGTTATGCACGGCGGAGGGCACAGGCGCTTCGGTAGTCAGCGCAGCTTGGCTGGCTCGACCAATGGAGCCTGCTTCGGGCTTCCCGATCTGCGCCGTCGTCGTTGGCTGCCGGTGAACTGGAACCGAAGAGGGACGGCGGCCGCTCTTATCCTCACTCGTCAAGGTCACTTGACTCTCGTCTCACTGGCTCAGCGTCGCAGAACAGCACCAATCCAGAAAAGTCGCACCAAATCACAAACGAACCCGGGGTTATCAGCTCAAGCAGGTGGCTGGGGTTTTCAGGTACATGGTGGCAAAACTGAACTGGAAGGATATTTAAATAGCACATGGGTACTCCAATCCTGACCACTTGCATTGAACCGAAAAATCAAGTCAACCTTTGAGAAATAGAATTTTCAGGGTCTTGTTTAAAAATAATTTTCGGTCTTGGATTTTTTCTTTATGTTGGTGATATCCCCTTCTTTTTATTTTAAAATTAGCTCCCCCAACATAAAAAGAAAAAATATCGTGTCATGTTTGCTGTATTTTGTTTGTATTTAGCTGTATTTAGATTGACTTGATTACGAGGGCTGTTCAAAAACAAGTGAGACTGATGTCATTGTGACCTTCCCTTGGCACCCTCGAGATTTCTTTTGTCCCACATTCAGAAAATGGTTGTTGCGTGGTACTCTGGTCAAATTTCATAAGAAATGCTCTAGCCTTCTGGATCTTGGATGCATTTGAAAATTATCTCTTGAATTGAAATGCCGGAAATTTCCTTGTTTTTGCAATATTAGACAAAAGTATAAGTCGTAGTTTTTTCTGCAACTCTCCAGGAAAATTGATAATTTCCTATTCATTGTGTTGGGGGAGATTCTGCTCTTTCTCCGCCGATGTTTTCTCTGATTTTTCTGATACCGATGAAAACAAGAGCAGTTTTTCAAAAAAGTGAACCCAAAATGCCAACAACATTAAGCAGAGGGCATTCCATTGATTACTGGAACAGTTATTGAACAGTGCAGAGCCTTATATGGGAACCAGGATTCTTGGGCTGCATCAAAAAGCATCAATGGCAAGAAATCTCATTGAATTTCGAGACATTTCTTGGAATTTGGAAAGATTTCTGGAAAAGATCCAGGTTTTTAAGAGAGGTTCCCAACACCAGTATTTGCTGAACGACAAAAGATGCGATTCAGGACGAAAATCTGGCCAGGAAAGGCATTCGATGCACACTGCATTCAATGTTCAGCTTCACTTGTACCCACATTCACTACGCATTCACTTGTACGGTTTTTCCTTTTCTACAAAATGGCCATGCGTGTGAAAAGCAAGATTTTCTCTCCGCTGAGCTGCATTCAAGGGAAGCGGCAGATATTTCAAACCATCCTGATAAAACACCCTGTACCATCGGATTACCGGCCAGTATAATTGTATAAACAAGTGTGTCAGTGCAGAAGAAGGCAATTTTATAAAAAATCACCAAGCTAATGAGATGGGTGAAGAATAAGGAGAATTATCACAAAAGTCTCATTGTTTTTGAACAGCCTACGTATATCCCCATCTCCAAACTTCATCGGTCATCGCTAATTTTCAACATTTATCAAAACTTTATACTTTCAATAGGGCTTTTTCCTCTTTTTTGATGACGTGACCTTTGATGATTTTGAAGAATGACCTCTCAAGATGAAATTGCGTTCATAAAGGAAAGGAGGGTCGCCATAAAGGTTTGACAATCGGATCTTTTTACTTTGCTTGGAGCAAAATTTGGAATGTTGTCGTTTGGGATATGCTGTGCGGTGCATGAAGCTGACATATCTTGTTTTAATTTTTTTGTTTGTTTGGTGTGGGGCATTGCTTGGCATCTTTTTCTCCTTGGTGCAATTTTCTTGCACTATGTACAGTGCACAGCTGGTTAACTATTTCTGCTGCTGATGCATGCGATTGGGTCCATTCTCTTGACGTTCTAAGCCAATTGGTTAAAAAAGGGAATGTGAACCTTCTTT
>JASGXE010005645.1:0-21750 GCA_030068105.1 Sinentomon sp. SZTP_YWyxl | reverse complement strand
TTTGTTGATTGCTGGGAAGGCATTGCAATAACTATCATGTGTGCATGGCATCTTCGTCTCAGCTATCAACAAAATAACAATCAATCAAGACGAGACTCGGCCAAGTCACGTCTTAGAATCGGCCGTGTAGAGATGCTAATGGATAGTTTGTGTCGATTTGAGAAATTTTAGAAATGAGAGAATTTCAAAAATGGCGCATAATTTCCTCATGATATAGCTACACTCCACATTTAAGAATTTAAAGGATGCAGGAATAGTCAACCTAAAGTAGTAAACACAAACTCGTTTTTCAAAATGGGAAAACTTCAACTAAGGAGCTGTCATTTTATTTTTTGTGGGTGTCGCGCCATGGGCAAATTTTACAATTTTACGAATTTGATTTTCCTTCTATCGATCAGAATTTAATAAAAAATTTCAAATACTTTTCCAAATTAATCCAAAACTGCAGCTTAAAGTCAGATTTTTTTTAAATAAATTTTTTTGTGACTAGAATAGCATAGTCAGTTAAATGATGAAACATACTCGTAAACCTACAAACTGGACAGCATTCTGCGCCCTTTATTTTTGTTTGATTAGATGTTCAGCTCATTGGGACATGCGTTCGAAGGTTTGCCGGGAACTTTGCAAGCATGGTAAAGGGAAAACTTTCCCTTTTAGCATCAATGAAAAAAACTTCATCGCATGTTTTACAAAGACCTGGTAGTACCCATCTCGCGAAAATTTCACGGGGCAGAAAATGTACACTGTAAGAAGGCATACGTGTCCTTAGTCTTGCCAACCCTGGAGTACGCCTGCTGCGCTTGGGACCCTTTTCTCGCGTCTGATATTCATGCACTTGAATGAGTGCAGAGAGGTGCACGCAGATTTATAACTGCATGGCGACTTTGACCGCCATTCGAGTGTCAGTACTATGTTACTTCATGTAGGCATTGAGCTATTGTCAGTTTATCGACAAAGCCACAGTTTAAACACCTTTTTAACTTTTTAAGCTATTCGTGCAAGAAATCCGCTTTAATTCCGCCTTGTTATGCAGTTAAGTCAACCCAGAATGGACAATGGCTTCGATATGACACATCCCGTTCCCAGGCGAAACATCCTCTTTCATTCCTTTTTCCGCGGACGATTAGGGATTGGAACAACCTCCGTCTTCTTCACCCTTTTTGACCCAACTCCGCCCTCACCATTCAGCCGCCTCACCCATCTGGTTGTGATAGTCTGTGCTTTCTTGCTTAATCATTTTTATCTCTTAATTGATTATGACATATCACTGATTTTCTTTTCGGTTACAAATTATAATTTGAATAGTGACGGCGGATTAAATGCACTCATTCATGTAAAAATTTCCACCGCTTATATTTCGGCAAAAACTTTATGCTGCACAAATTGAAGATCCTCATTTGTAACCGAGGTCAAAACTGACACCTCTAGAACGCTTTGTTGCAATATGGTGCTTCAATTTCTGCCGGATGCATGAGAATAAAGAGAAAGAAAAAATTTGCGAAGGCAACAGTTAAACGGGAAGCACATGCTGGCATTAGTTCTGCTGCCACTATACTTTTGAAAGTGAAGGCTGTGACAGAAAATCTCCGAATTTCCAAAACCGATCCATTGAAAATCACGGGGGTGGAAAAATGTTCACTTTTTGCCCCTTTGGAAACAAAAGCTGCAACTCGCATTCTCCAAATTTTAGGGTTTGTCTATCTCTTGAAAATCACAGGGGCAAAAATCACATTTCTCGCTCTGAAAAATGGAGTGGCAAAACAGCATGCAAAATCACCATCATTGCGGACTCCTCGAAAGTCAGAGGTGCAGATATTTTTCTACATTCGCCCGTCAGAATGGAGTTTGATTTTAACAAGTTATAATATGCCGAGGTGTCCCGCTGGCTAACAAAAGGAGATGCGTTACACCATCGGATAACGATTCAGCAGGTCAAGTCGACGTTAGGTTGGAAAATTGTGCACTGTGAAAAATTCCGATAAAGTTTTAAATATTTCACCACCCGACAGGAATATGCCACACATGCTCCATCCCACTGCAACTTTCCAATTGCAAACCTTTTTCCCTTTTGCCCCTTGCCGACTCCGTAGTGCTGTTATTTGTTCCATTAAAATTTGTTGCATTCAAGCCTGTAGGTATCTGCTTTGCTGGGCAATCCAGCAGATTTTTACGCAATAACGTATACAATATCGGGTACATTTTCATTGGTTGCGAGACATCAATCGGAATGTCAGTTTGAAGCACCCTGTCATTCAAGAAAAGCTTCCACTTTTCGGAGGAGCCATGCTCTAATCGTAGTGTTATCACGATGGCAATGAACCGAATAAAAAAATTGCCAGAGCCATTACGGCGTAAATGGCTTTCAGCATTCTTCTACTTTTCAAGATAAAGATATGACCTCACACAGAAAGTTGAGATAATTGACTTCGGTGCTGTGCTGTTGTTCTCCTGGTGCGAGAAAGATGAAAAGGAAATGCGAATTGTTGTTGCTCGGTTCTGTCCGTCGAGAGACAGAGATGTGACTGTTGCGATTCGTGGTCGTGGAAGGTGTTGGAGTGAATGATTTCCTGCGAAAACAGCACATTTTTGCAAGGTGAATGCCACCAAAAGACACTTGCAAGACTTGCAAATCACCGGCCATCAAAACTGTTAACTTAATTTTCTACATGGTGCAAGGAAAGGAGCATATGAATTATTGCTCTGTTTATTTTTAAGTGCGCTCGCATGATGGAGTTGCGCCTGTGGTCAATCCCGGAAAATGTCCGACAGAATCTCATAAACTAACGATTCAGCGATTCCCCATCTGTTAAAATTTGTCCAATTATTGACAGTTATTCTCAACTTCGAAGTCTCGAGACCTCGGTCGTTGCCTTGCAGACAATTGCTGTTTTTCATCAAATTTCAACCCAAGTGCAGATATGCGAGAAACAGGCTTCGTCTGATTCGATATTTGTCACACATGTACCTATTGACTATATGTACCTATGTTAATTTTTGTAAAAGCTAACAATGCCGCTTTCATATCGCACAACGCATGACGAATTACCAACGTTCAGTTTCTCGCAGACACGAACTGGCAATCCTGAACCTGGATGCCAATCTGTGTTTTTGGACACTTCACCAGGTGCGGAGCTCCAGGTGTTACATTCCTGACCCCCCTAAAAACAAAAAGCAACTTTTGAACAAAAATAGATTAGGCTAGGTTAAGCTGGTGTCACAAAATTACTTTTTTTGGCTTACATTGAAAATAGCTTTCTTTTTCACTTTTTTAGTCACGCGCAAAATCGATATGCCCAAATCCATTCGCAGAATTGAAACATGCCGGTTGAAGCCGGGATGCGCGGTTTCGATAGGTGTAACGACGCTTTGTTTCGCATCATGACTGTCCGCCAACAAATGTCGTGCCGTCACAGCTATCGAAACGCATATCCCGCCCTTCCACGACTTCAGATTGCAGGCCGGGGCCCCTAGCGAGCATTGTTTTTTTCCGAGAGGGAGCTAGGTTAGGTCACTTCAGATAGCTTTTGGTAAGAAAAAAATACATTTTTTTCTTGCGAGGACAGGGCCCCAATCGAGCATTCTTGCACTATACGCTCTCTGCCATCTAAAGTCGCGGCAGGGTTTGTAAAAACGCATCCCGGCTCGTCTGAAAATCAATGAACAATGGTAGGTACACATTTTCATATTGAGAGCTAGCAAGGTGCTATTTGAATGTTGGCCTGCATTTTGAATGACCTGGCCTGCATTTTGTTTGGCCTGAATATTGCCCTTCAAGGGAATTGGCGCAAAAAACTTCAGCAAGGCGAAAAATTGCGGCTGCACCAGTTGTCCCCTCTTGTCCGTCAAATTGAATAATAAAACAGTATCGTGAAGAGGGCACACAGACGCAGGGACAGTCCTGTGGGTACTCATCGCGAACATACACAGCCCTTTTGCAAGCCTATTGCAGTTTATGATCACCCTGCATGCTGGCATTTGCGCTGAACTCATTTGTCTCACGAAGACGCCACACCCTTTGCGTTTCAGGCGCTAAAGAATCCTATTAAGATCGGCCAACAGATTAGCAGAAAGCAGTGTTTGGGCGCATCCGACAGCAATTGCTTCGGCGCGCGAACTTTCCCGGAGTTCGTCTCGTCATTCCCGGTGAAGACATGTGCGCAGGAAAAGGAAAAAACTCTCGGACTTTCCGTAATGGATTTTTACGCAAAATCGGGGACTTTCGTCGTGAAATGCCAACGAAATCGGCAGAATCTGCGGAAGATTAATCAAGCGGCCAGGAGAGTGTGCGGCCTATTGCTGGCAAGCAAAACGGACGGGCGCAAAGTGCACACGCCCATTTCAAGGCTCACGATTTCGCGGTCCAGATCTCTCGGTGCCAGAAAGCTAAACGATTATAACAGTAACAGTACGGACGTTGGCCCAAGTTGCACTGAAGCCTCAAAGCGAACCTGCAGTTTTTTCGGATGCCAGACTTCCAAGTCTAACATTCGTTTTTCTTTTTTGAACGCAGGATTGAGCATGAGTTGCTCTTGCTTGAACCATATGGGAAAACCTGAAATGCCAACTTGAGTGAATATTTGGCTTCTTGAGTGAACAGGCATCTCTCAGGTTCAAGAGAGAACATTTCGCTTTGAAGCAATTATCACATTTATTAAAAAACCGAAGGAAAACACAAATTCTTCTTCACATGAAATCTCCTTTTTACATTTTCACACCAATAGGACAATAAAATTTCACTTGAAAACCTTTTGTGGTGGGTAATATTCAGAAAATGCAGTTAGGGGTCTGAATAGGTCCACTTATGGGTCCACCAATGACACGTCTGCTTTTGGAGAAGTCAGCAGTCAGCTTTTGGATAAGTCAGCAGAAGCCGCAAAACTTATGGATCCACCGTGGCCTACACGAACTTGTTATCAACGAAAAGTTTCTGGCAATCGCTGCGGAGGAATGCAAGGTTCCGAAACTGAATGAAGAATTTGAACGTTCCATATCAACTGTGTGTGAATATCATAAACGTGCAAAATTTCGTATCTTGACGCTGGGAGGTGCTTTTTTGCAGGAGACTTCATTTGAAGTTATCGAATGTCCTAAAAATCACATTTCAATTGCACCAGAATTTCAGAAAATGGTCAAATAACAGCGTAACACGCCCTCGCTCTTGGCACACCTTCGTGCAAGCCTTTCCACACTGTGTCTCAAAATTACTTTTACATATCTTTCACTTCGATGACACGGCAGCCGCCGGTTTAGCCCAATTTGCTCTATTTGGCATCCCTGGTTCTCCACGTATTTCTAAAATAGTTCCCAGTTTCATTGGATACATTGGCCAGAATCTCAGGCATAGAATAATTTATTTCAACATGGGTTTAGGTCCGACTATTCGTGCACGACCCAGCTTGCGGCTTTTGTGCAGGAAGTTTCCTCAGTGGTGGATTCAGGATCCCAAGTTGATGCTGTGGCCATTGACCTGGCAAAAGCCTTTGATAAAGTTGATCACAATTTGCTTATACACAAATTGGCCTTTCTGCAACTTGACCCGATAATTGTAACCTGGATTCGGGGATACCTTACAAGTAGGGTGCAATCCGTGAGGATAGATGGGTACGTGTCAAATCCTATCCCGGTGACTTCTGGTGTCCCACAAGGAAGCATTCTGGGACCCCTTTTATTTATCATCTTCATTAATGACTTACCTGGCCTTTTAAAATGTAAAATTTAAAATTTTTGCGGACGACTGTTTATTGTATGCAAAAGTTGACAGCATTTCAGATTGTTTAGCTTTGCAGGCGGACCTTAATATGTACTCCACATGGTGCACCAATTCGAGTATGGAAGTAAGCGTAGGGAAATGTAATTCTATTACCTTTGCTACAAAATGATCCCAGATGAGTTATCCGTATTCCCTGTGTGGCCACCCACTGGCTAAACGCTCTGAGATAACTTATCTCGGTGTTGTTCTTGAAATCAAGCTTAACTGACAGTCTCATCTGTCTCGTGTTGCAGCAAAGGCAAATTCTGCTCTTTACTTTATAAAACGGAATTACAAGAAATGTCCACGTAAAATCCGTGATCTTGCATACAAAAGCCTTGTTCTGCCAATTATGGAATATGCATCCCCTGCATGGGATCCATTTCTCTCAACAAATTGCCACATATTGGAGGCAGTCCAGCGCCGTGCTGCGAGGTTTGTTATGGGGGATTACGGGCGTACGAGTAGTGTCACTCAAATGATGATCTCCCTTGGTTGGTCATCCTTAGCAAACCGCAGAAAAGTGGCCAGGTTGCTTGCACTATTTTTGATAGTATCTAATGTTGGAGGATGGGGTGAGCTTTTGGACTATGTAAAGCAGCCACATTTTTATTCTCGTCGAGACCATATTTATAAAATCAGGTTACTTAATTTTCAAAAGGACGTTGGGAAGTTTTCTTTTTTGTCGAGAACCATAGCTGAGTGGAATCAGTTGCCGGTGTCCACATTCAATCTCCCTTTAAGTGTACCAATTCTCCAGCACCGTCTATTAGTTCATTTCTCTTGATTCATAATCGCTGGTTTTATTCTTTATTTTTCATGGTTTTTGCTGCTCAATGTGCATTTCGTAATTGATGTGTTTCTGTCATATTTTTGCCTTGTTGAAATTGCATTTTTATTTGATTTGATCTGTTTGATTTATTTGATAAGGGGGCAACCCCGAAAATAAACTATTCATTCATTTACCGTACGAGTATTCCTGTGATTCGTTCGCGGTGCACGAGCGTATGCTTCCGTGGAATGGTGGGCGTAAATACTACCTTTCAAATAGCCACACACAGAAAGCAATCACAATAATTTCAATTTCAATTTCAATTTATTAAAAATTAGTTCACATTAATGGGTGAACATTGTCGCCGTAAGGCCCGTCAGAGAAGGATAAAATCAACAAAATAAGCAAACGAACGAGTAGAGAAAAACATGTGCCAATAGGTATGGAAAAAAAGAAGAAATTCCCCGCGCGGTGGCCATTCAGAGACCGAAAAGCGGTGAACTTGCCGGGAGAGAATTCCAGTTCCGTATGGTGCGCGGAAAAAATGAATTGTAGTATTGAGTATTTTTTATAAGCGGGGCTGAGATATGAAAGACATGCTGACTGCGGCGTGGGGGAAAAACCCTTGAAAAACCAAGGGGAAGATGGATCAGACACTCACGTGTTACCATGATTTTTCGGAGAAGAGACAAATCGTCGCTCCTGCCTACGCTGGAGGAAAGTATCAAGCCCTAGTTCGCGGAGCATGGCCGAGACAGATGATTTGCGGGAGTAATTATTAGGTTATGCAGCGGGCCGCAGCTCGCTGCACTTGTTCTAATAATGAGTTCAGGGTAATCGGTTCTGCGAGGTTTCCATTCGATGCAACCTGCGAACTTTTGAACCTGAACGTGTCCAGCTGTCTAGAATTCCGGGTGCAGAAGCAGAGCCCCATCGAGGTTCCAAGGGTTCCCAGGCGCCCCCAGACCCTGGCATGAGTCATGGGGCGCCTGGGAACGCGGTCGGATATCCGGCGGCCAGATGCACAGAAATCAGATGTCCGCCGCGGCCAAATGTCCAGAGGTCACATGACCACCGCGGTCAGATGTCAACGGTGGCCGAATGTCCACCACGGCCAAATGTCCGGCTCCCGTCTGACTGACACGAGTTCAGGAGCATTTCACCGGGTCCAATCGACCAATCACTGGATCATTGCACTCTCAGGGAAAAGGGTCCGAAATTCAAGTCAAAATGATTCGGTTTCTCACTTCTGCACGGTGTTGGTTTGAACTTTGGGTTCGTGCGATTTGTTTAGATGCCAGCTGCGTGCGCAACGACCTCAGAACCACAAGACTGATCGAATTGGACACGTGCTGGCCACGTGGATCCATCTTAAGCCTCACATGTGCTGATTTGTCACTGACCACGTTTTTAGGGCCGACCTTATTTCCTCAGATTTTAGGAGGCAACGATCGCTACCAATAATTTTTGTTCAGTTGATTGTGTAATCGCGTGCATGCCAACCAAAATAAGGAGAGCATTGACAACAATTTGCTCAAATGTAAACCATTTTTGCAATGCTTGTAGTGTCATTTAGGCCCAGTCTGCGGTGCTATCATGTGCCGCAATACCGTGAAACGCATGCGGCCCTTTTCGGGATTTCTCAATGATCAACCCGAAATAAATCACTTGGTATATCGCTTATACCATTTGCGAGAGAATGATCTTGAGGCAAACAAGTGCAGTTAAATTGGTGCTGCAAAGTCAACTTCTGCACGCACAAGGTCACAGATGTGCAGTCGATAGCTCACGCACTCAGGAAGACCCACCGTTTCTTACCGCAGAAATTAATGTGCTTGTGTGCTCACTGCAGCAGGTTTTCCGGATCACAAGTGGTAGATTGTTCGAATATTCGCACTGCTGACTCGGTGCAGTTGGCCTGTCCGACTTCCTGGTATAGTATTCGGAGCTTATCAGTAGTCCTCGAACATAGGCGATCTTTTAAAGTACTGGTAAACACAGGGGCCATGCTGTTATTGATTCTAAATGGCGCCTGCGAGTTAATAATGAACTCCCTTGTTCGAAGACTTTTGATAAGGAGTGTATTGCTGTCTGTCAGGGCATCTATTCAGTGAATAGATGTCACACCTGGTTCAGTTAAACCACGCCTGAAGAAGGTGCGACATTTTCGTGCTGAAACTGCGAAAGCACAATCTACCACCCATTTGGGATCCGGAAAACCTGTGCAGTGGCCACAAGCACAAGCATGGACGAAGGAAACCGTAACCATTTTTATCACCATCATTGTCCATAAGTTTAATGAAATTGTATGCTTTTGCTGAGCCAGTGCTTTTTTATACTTTTTCGGACAATCACAGGTCACCAAAACAAGATCGTTTTGCGGATCCATTTTTGCGTTTTAAGAGCGTTCATGCCTGTCAAAACTTCGGTAGATAAATTCCACCAAAAGTGAGCAAACTACCACGGCGGCACGTTTTCATGCAAATATAATTATTATTTTAAATTATTATTATCGTAAAATACTGTCACAAATGACCTGGTGACAGGACACAAACATCAAAAAAAAAAGCGCAAACAAAAAACACGAATCAACATTTGCAGAAAAAGTCGGAAAAAACTCAAGTCAGAGGTGCGACGCCGAGGGAAATGCGAGCATGGAGATGAATTTTGAGGTCGAGGGGAGACCATTCCAGTCTCTGATGGTTTTAGGAAAAATGAATTGAAGATCACATTAGTTTTAAAAATTGGAGCGGAAACAGCAAGGCCATTGTCTGTTCGACGTTGACTGGATTTGATAGAATAACAGTTCGGCAAACTAAAGGTTAAGGGACTTGGAAATGATGTCACAAAACAGGTTTAACCTGTGCGCCTTCCGCCTAGTTGCCAATGGATCAAGGTTCAAATCATGCAAAAGTTTGGTTACGCTGACATCATGTGAGTAGCAACCTGTTATCATACGAGCCGCTCTTCTCTGCACAACCTGGAGTTTGGAAATAAGCTCCTGACTTGCTGGATCCCAGACTGCTGAATTCGGTGGAAGATTGTCACCAACCCAACCATTTTGTCATCATCGTTGTCCATGAGTTCAATGAAAGAAAATGCTTTTGCTGAGCCTCGTTTGTGCCGATGCGTTTTTATACTTTTTGGAATGATCATCAGGTCACCAAAACAAGATTGTTTTGAGGATCAATTTTCCGTTTCGGTTGGCAAATTCCACCAAAAGCGAGAAAACTATCCGTACCAAACGGTGGCACGTGTTCACTCAAATATATCTATCTATAAATCTGTGGCCCAATTCCGTCACAATGGTGGTAAATAGTGAGAGACTGCAAGTAGAATACGAAATACGGACGATTTCCTACTATTTCGGTGCAAGTAAATGCCAAAGAAGTTGCCATTTTTCGTGCAGTAATTAATCATTCATCAGATCCATATCGAAATGAGTTTATTCCTAAAGTTGTCAGCATTTTGAACGGATGTTTTGACACTTTTAATGGCAAATTTATACATTGTTATTTACGAAATTTCGTTTTCTTGTTCAATGAGATGAGCGAATAAGTATGTACAGTGTCAGAAACAATAATGACTCCATTAATACACGTACCTACGAAGGGCGCCCAATAAATTTAATAATGAGAATTGCACCGAAATTTGCATTTGAAATGAATTTTTGCACTTTGGCGTCAAACTTTGATTAGTTTTAAGGTGCATGGGTGATTTTTAGAAAAATGCCCTGCACATTTTTGATTTCATGGTCATTTCAAAAATGCATCTAGCAGATGCAATGCAGCCGATTTGACAGGTGTGAAAAGATGGGAAACAAGAAGTTTCTCCACACCAAGGTTTTGAGACACAAGAACCTTGTGTCTCAAACACAAGGTTCTTTCTCTGCCTCCCAACACGGCTCAACAGATTTTTCGATGGCCCTTCTAAACTGCAGGTCAATAGTTTGTGTGGAAAAACGTGTTGAGCTTTTGGAGTTTATCAAACAATATTCCACTGCCGTCTTGTTCCTGACGGAGACGTGGTTGTCCGATTCAATTCTGAGTGAGGAAGTTGTCCCTCAAGGCTTCCAAAACTTCCGCAAGGACAGGCAAGGCACTCGCCGCGGTGGAGGTGTTCTCACGGCTATCCGCAATGATGTAGCTTGTCAGCCAGCTGCTTCTGGATTGCCTGACATTAGCCCACTTGAGATTGTTTGGTGTTCCGTTAGGTTTCCCGGAGAGCGTGGTGAAATCTATTTGGCCACTGTGTATCTTCCACCACATCTAAATGAAAATGATCAAATTCTAATTGACTTTTATACTTCTGTGCAGTTTCACCACAACATGTCTCACAAGGTTCTTATTTGTGGCGATTTCAACTGCCCTGCTCTATTTTCTCCGCGTGCTGAAAATTCCCATTCAAATGGGAATGACAAAGCTGTCCAAACAATAATTGAAACGTTCTCTTTTTGGCAGCTTGTCACCTCTCCCACTAGAATTACTGCAAATTGTACTAACATTGTTGACCTCGTGCTGTCAAATTTTGATTACCCATCCCCAGTTATAACTGTAGTTCCAGGTTTGTCTGACCATGACGCAGTTCTTCTGAAGTTTAGATTGGCAAGTAGTTGTGCTGCCAACACACCCAAATCAAACGTGTCCACTTTTCCCGATTACTCAAAAGTAAATTGGGATCAATTAAATGCATCACTGCTTCACAATCCTCTGTTTACCGAATCTGGCATGAAAAACAGGTCAGTTAACGAGGTCTGGGGAACGATCAAATACACATTACTGGACTGCCTGAATAGGATCCCTGTGATCAGGAAGCGTGTTTCCAAACAATTCCCTGGGTTAACCACAGGCTTAGCGTTCTCTTTCGGAAAAAACGGCGCGCTCATGCAAAAATGAAGCGCAGTGGTTTGCCACGTGATCAACAGGCTTATGAAAAGATCAAGCAAAACTGCGCCAGTCTCAACTCTTCCCTTTTCAAAAATTTTATATCCAATGCAATGAATAGTGATTATGGCAAAAAATTTGGGCGTACATCAGGTCTTTGAAAAAGAATGCCTCCATTTCTTCCCTTACCGATTCGAGTGGCGAAACTCATGTGACTCCCATTTCCATTGCAACTGCGCTGAACTCCTACTTTTCCAGCGTGTTTTCTAATTCATCTGGAGTTTCGAGTTCAATCGCAGACATTGGCCCAACGAACACATATAACTCTCACGCTCTCTCAAGTATCTCCCCATCTCCGGCAAGCGCTCATTTCCCAACTGTTCCACCCACCCGAGCACTTGTGAGTTCCTTCGGTGTACTCAAGTTGCTTCGATCCATCAAATCCAAAAAAGCTGCAGGCCCCGATGGAATCCCCGGCAGGCTTCTCAAAGAACTCGCACCCTCCCTCTCTGTGGCTCTGGCTGCGTTTTTCAATCTGATATTTTCGACTGGGGATATCCCTGATGATTGGAAGCGTGCAATAATAATCCCCATTCCAAAAAAAGGATCTAGCCTCCTCAAACCAGAGGGGTACCGACCAATTTCCCTCACCTGCATCTGCTCCAAGATATTCGAGCGCATACTTTGCGGAATGGCTTGGAATCACCTGCAAGAAATAAAATACCTTCACCCTAATCAGTTTGGATTCTCTAAAAACCGTTCATGCGAATCTCAACTTATACTTTTTGTGGACGATATCGCCAAATCCCTAGATGCAGGAGTGTCAGTGCACACTGTATTCCTTGACCTCAAAAAAGCTTTTGACCTTGTTCCTCATAGCAAACTTGTCAGCAAACTGCTTTCTCTCAATCTCCCTCCAAACATTGTGCGTGTTTTTATTTCATTCCTGACGGGCAGATCACAGCAAGTCCTTGTCGGCAGTTCCTTATCCCCAGTCGCGATGGTAACATCCGGGGTACCACAAGGAAGCGTTGTGGGCCCTTTATTATTTTTAATCTATATAAATGACATCACTGTCGGTGTCACTTCGCAGATTAGGCTTTTTGCTGACGATATCGCCTTGTACAGACCCATCCCGTCAGCCACTGATAGTGCCGCCCTTGCCGCTGACCTTAAATCTGTTAATGACTGGTGCGAGAGGTGGGGTATGGAAATTAATACTGGTAAATCCAAAACAATGCTTTTTTCATCCAGCAAAAATAACACAACCAGAAGTTATAGCATAAATTCTGAGTGTCTGGAGTCTGTGTCCAGTTTCAAATATCTCGGGGTGGTATTTAGTTCAAACCTCAGTTGGAGCGCCCATATCCAGGCAATATGTAAAAAAGCTTCCTCCACAATGGGGTGTATTTATCGCAATCTTCGTCATGCCCCTGTGGATGTCAAAAAACGAGCCTACATCACTCTCGTCCGACCCATTCTTGAGTATGCTTGTGGGGTTTGGGATTCCACCAAAGTTTCTGATGTCCAGGCCGTGGAAGCCGTACAGCGGCGAGCTGCTCGGGTTATATCTGGAAAATTTGATAGGTATGTTAGTGTTTCTGCCATACTTCGGGACTTGGACCTGCCTACTCTGGCAAGTAGACGCCGAATACGTCGCCTTCAAATTCTTAAGGATTTTCTAACTGGTCAAATTGATGCTCCTCTTCCGCCCAATTATGCTTTAAAACCTGTCCAGCGCCGAACGGACAACGGGTTGAGCCTGACACAGCCTTTTTGTAAAAAGATAGTTTTTGCGAATTCTTTTTTCCCCCTGACTATCGCAGCTTGGAACAGTCTTCCATCAAATTCACCCTTTATTCAGGAAACCCGTCCTCTTCTCTCCTCTCGCACCGTCCAATGACCTTGATGTGTGAATTTGTCATGCCTGTGTGATGGCTTCGTCTTCTTTTTTTTTTATTGATTTGACCCTTAGTTTTTAACTTGATCTATGACTATGCGCAAGCGTACTAATAGCGCCAATTCATTGCCGCTGTTTTTTGCTGAAATAATAAATAAATAATAAAGAACCGGTACCCAAATTTCACGTTTACTAAACACTTGACCCATATATCTGCGCACAGTTTTCGCAAGAACATGATTTTGGTGCTCCCGTGCTTTGGTGTGGCGGAACAAGTTTTTCTCAATTCCACGCACCTGGCAAATTGAGTCCCATGCACCTGGCACACCCATATCTCCCATGTTTTTAAAATTGCCATGGTATATGAATTCTGCATCGGAAAAGCCTCAAATTCACCAAAAACCCTTAAAGGGGATCAAAGTTTGACGCCAAAGTGGAAAAATTCATTTCAAATGCAAACTTCGGTGCAATTCTCAACAACTATCTATTTATTGGGCGCCCCTCGTATATTGGATCATGGATGAGCCGTGCCTCACCATGGCTGCAGGCATTCTCTCATAAGAGAATGTACAGTGTGTTGCAAAAAAGATGTCACACATACAGGGGGAATGGGAGATGATGAAAACCATTTGCAAAAAAGGTGTCACACATATGGAGACTTAATGGAAGATGATGATTTCCATTTGCAAAATACCTGTCACACATATTGGCTTAGATGGGACAACAAACCAAACAAGAATCATTGTGCTGTCATTATCACGTCGATCACTTATTATGATTCTTGGTTGGTTTATTGTCCCATCTAAGCCAATATGTGTGACAGGTATTTTGCAAATGGAAATCATCATCTTCCATTAAGTCTCCATATGTGTGACACCTTTTTTGCAAATGGTTTTCATCATCTCCCATTCCCCCTGTATGTGTGACATCTTTTTTGCAACACACTGTACAGCCAAAGAAACAATTATGACACCCATGATCTATTGAGGGTTACTGTACCTGTCCATGTTACGGACAAAAACGCTCAGATGTCAATTCATTGTTTGTTTTAGGCATCCAAAGACGGAATGGCGTCAGAAAATTTTCGTTTCAATGCCTACGCGGAAAGAAACGTATTTGTCACATGCCTTTCATGGACTTTTTTTTATCGAATTTGGAATTGCTACAATTTGTTAGATTGGGTAAAATAAGTGAAAAACCATTTCAAAATTTGGCCAACGTTAATTTGCGTACCATGCTCATTCGTGTACCGGAACAATTATCGATTTCTGATGATAATTTGCCTTGCTACGTGATTTTGGATTCAGAAACCAAATGAGCGTGGCACAGACTCATTGTGGACACCGAAATGATGGCGAATATAAGGATATCGGCAAAAAACTGAGCATTCAATGTGCGCAGGTACCCCAAAACAAACAAAGTTTACAGGCGCAATCGCCGTGCCGAAGCGGATGGGCGACTGGGTAACTGTGCTCTGTGCCCCCTAGAAGTCTTGAATTAAATTGGATTGATTTTATTTTCGGGATTCCCCCATAAAATGGACACAATGACAAAAACTTTTCCCATTTCATAAGATGAAACCAGGTTATATCAGGAAGGTTGTATTGCTCTGAATGATAGTTATCAGCTTAGGGAATGATTAAAACTGGACCCATGCAGCTGATTCCACTCAGTTATTGGCCTAGACTAAAAGGAATTATGTTTCACAACATCCTTTTCGTAACTCAAGAATTTGAGCGTAGGATGATCATAACGGGAACAATAATGAGGCGGGTTCATGTAAACCAAAAGGTCGACCTACCGACCTTTATACGAGGGCTGATCAAGAAAGACTGAGACTCCTCGATTCATTCACTGCGTTCAACTCCGACATCGGTTTCACGCTTATTCTCGAGGTACGTCCCTTCTGAGTAGATGCATGTGTCCCAAAGCCTCCTCCATTCTTGGAACACATGTTGCAGTCCATTCTTGGCCAGCGTCTTCAAAATCGCCTCCACAAACCTTAAACACTTCCATATACGACTGAAAACGTTGACATCTCAAGCCATTATTCATTGTGGGGAAGAGAAATAAGTCACAGAAGTCACAGGTGGACTGTGGGAAGGATGTGGTTAGAGCTCGATTCCCTTGTCGGCTAAAACCGTTGCCTTTTCGGTTAAAATCGTTGGACAAAAAAATGCGACACGCGTACGGGCATCGTCATGATGACCAACCCAATGGTTTGGGTTGGTCTGGGGTGCAGTGTATGGCTCAAAATTTCATGGGTGCTCCCAATACTCATGCATAAATGTTGAACCAATTTTCTAATGGTCACTCTTGATCTTCGTGCACAATGACTGCAGCAGTTTTGATATTGACTTCGGTAGTCGTTGTTTTTGTAACAACTTCCGGCCACCCTGTCTCGCAAAACTTACCCCACTGTCCTTAAAGTCCATCAAAAGACAGTGGAATGAGTCTATGCTTCATCCTCGTATTCTTCCAGGAGAAGACGCAAAGTTTTTCCGATCCCGTTTTGTTCAAATGGCAAAACAACTTCAACGCAACACGCTGTTCATCCTGCAAAATCACGTCTGAAGCTGGAGGCGAAAAACAACCACCCTCAAGAACAAACGTCATAAAAAAGCGGATAGGTGTAGGAAATTAACAAATTTTTGCACAAACGTAGTGAAAGGGTTGATACTTCAGCCTAGAAAATGATATGGCTGAGAAGTTTGTGGGAGCCTAGCAACAACACCAGTCTCAGTCTTTCTTGATCAGCCTTCGTACTTTTGACACAAATGGAACAATGCAATAAGTCTAGCCAGTTTCCTCCAACATGCAAGGGGTTTCTAGCCGAAGGAAGGATCAGCTCAGAGACACTGCATCTACACCCATAGTCCCCAACAACTAACGCGCAGCACTGCTCTGAATAGTTTCCAAAGTGTGGCAATTTGTTGAGAGAATAGGATCCCAAGCAGGTCACACATAATCCAATGTGGGGAGAACAAGACTTTTGTAAGCAAGATCATGAATTTTTCTTGGGGATTTCATAAAGTTACGCTTGATGAAAAATAAAGAGCAGAAATCGCCTGAGCCGCTACATGCGAAAGGTGAGGCTGCCAATTTCGGTGTCTTTCAAGCACCGCCAACGCATAAAGGGTAAAGTACCATCAGAGCGTTTAACGAAAGGGATGCCAGAAAGGGCACATCGGAAATTCCATTGAGACCGTTTTGTGGCAAAGAAATGCAAATGCGTTTTCCCACGCTGACTTCAATGCTGGAAGAATTGCATCAGGCCGAGAATGCATCCAGATCCACCTGAAAAGCCACACAATCACTAATAGAATCAACTTTGCTGTATCTATCAAATAAATATACAACAGGCAGTCATCGTCTGCAAAGAAGCGGATTTTGCGCATCGGATGATGGAAGATCACCAAAATAAAATACAAAATTATCCCAGAATGCTACCTTGAGGGACACCGGAAGACACTGGATGGATTTTTGAGAATATGACCCTCGAATTCTATTTTAAAGAAAGCCTCACATGGGATCAATTTAGATTTGCCAATTTATGAAGAAGCAGCTCATATGATAAACTATGTCAAAGGCCTTTATAACGATGAGGGTTATATTTTTCCAAAGTGGGATCTGAGTGAACCCGCATTGATGTTTCGGAGAGCTCAAATTCACATGCTCAAATTTAATAAAACAAACTTTGACCTGTAACCCCGATGGAAAAATGGCAAATTATTTCGATTATCTGCCGCACGAAATGAAATTGTGCCCTTTTTCCAAAAATTGATTCAATTCAACGCTCAGAACTCCCTCGCCTAACGAAATTGGCGTCTTAGATCTCGCAGTTTCATTTCGATTTGTTCAAAGCGTTTGACTCTCTACATTTTTTTGAATTCTTGTAATCTTTCACCCGGATTTAAACATGTTTGTCGGAGTTACACGACTCATATTGGCCTCTTCATTTCTGCTGAAAATTGGTTTACATGTTTGTCTCCGGGATTTTACATTTTAAGAAGGTGTTCGGTGTTTCGAATAACTGCGCAGCATAGATTTTTGCTACCATGCCGCCAACTCTCCCGCAAAACCGACTTGTTACAACACTCAACTGGATTAAAAAACGACGAATAACTTTTTATTTAATGATTTCAGAAAAACTTTATGTGGAATACAGTAACAGTGCAGTACAGTCCACTGATTGAAGAGGAGTGGGACGAACATTTCAAAGTCACTTGCGAATATGGTTATGACTTCTGGAAAACGGTCACTTTCCCATTCTTGGACGTGGAGTAAGTGTTGTTCATAATTACTCTCAGATAGGTGTGCTAAAAGAAATGATAATGCTATTCAAATGTCATTTAAATTTTTTTGTTTTTTTTTCTTGGGTAACTCATATTGGTATTGGGTTACTTCGTATCAACGCAATTAGGATTGAAATCGACATGTTGATATATTCGTAATATCGGAGCCAACAAACAAATTCCTCTTCTGGGTGCATTAACTCGACACTACCCCAGGAGAAATCCTTTCAGAACATCCCGATCGCGGCTACTCTGTGCCACAATTAAATATTGAAGATCTGCTTGTTTTGTTCTCATGTGCTGTCTTTTGTGTCACAATTGAATATTTGCATTTTGATTACAAATCCAATTGTGTGCGACAATTGCAGAACGAGGGGAGAGGTCATAGAAAACAATCGTGAAAACAAATGGCATACTTTTCATCACCTGAAATTAAAACGAAAGCCGCAGGTCATTCAACTTCGTATGATCACATTGACAATGGAAAATGTTCGGTTTTGAAATGCTCAGAAATTCTCTTTGCGCATAGCGCCCGCAACTGGTATTGACAGACATCGCCTTTGTCAAATCGTCTCAGGAATAGCGAGGTTCAGTTCAAGCATGGCTGCAAATCACATCAAAAGAAAACTTGTGAGGTATCCGTTAAACTGCTAAATAAAAAATAGTCTTGACTGGGTTGATTCTTCCCCAATCACCTCAATGATGATACAAGAGTTTGAGAGGTTAAGTTAAGCGTGAAATCACCCCATAAAAGGACTGGTGAGAGGTATGGACTCTCTTTATACATGTATAATCCGCTAAATGGTAAGGCAGAGGCCACTTTTGGAGTATCAGAACAAATGTATGTAAGACGTTGATTTGCAAAACACTTTGAAGGGTTGTCAGGTCAGCTGTGTTCTCAAAGAGATACGAGAGATGGTAGACTCCGTGTCACAATTACCCCAAAGAATGCGAGATATTTTCGGTCAGGCCCACTTGAATCGTGCTACATTAACCTACCTTAAACCAGGGGTCAGGACACCTTTTGTCGCGCAATCACCTTAAAAAGACGTGAGAAATTTAGGTTGATGCCCCTGTTGGCGCAATCACATCCGAACGAAGAAAAAAAAATAAAAGTATAACGAATCTAGGAACTTTTTCGTTAGTGCCAGAAAGAGGCATTTTTGGAACTGCGGGATTCGCTCGACTTGTTTTGTGCAGCGACTCTTCTAATGACGGCTAAACAACCCAAATGCGATCTGGCCTTTTGCTTGAGGGAGCTGCTGTGAACAGTCGACGCCGGTATTCCCGAATCATTCCGGTAAACCACACGGAAAACACATCGCCAGAATTTTATGTACAGAGTGACCCGATGAAAACGCACACATTTGTTGTCAGACTTGCTTCGTCGGCTTGGAAAATTTCTCTAATGTGTAAAAAGTTTAGGTGGACAATCCATGCCACTTTACCAGTTTGCTTTTTTTGCGGCACCCAGTGCAATTGTTATGTATTGGCTGATGAGCGAGCCGTCAATGTTAATGAAATTTATACTTTCGATTCGCTTCCATTGCTGAGTTCATGCCCATTAGAGATGCCACCTTATACAGGGTAGTCGCTTTGAATGCAATGTTTTCCAAATCGCACACAATCAAGGATGTAACGATTGGGGAAAAGTCAGACTTCCTCTGCCTGGGATGCAGCATTTCGCAAAATGTCATTTTGTGGATTTGGACGGATCCCGACTCACCATCCTGGAAAATGCTCTTGAAACTATTCTCTGGAAAAATGCTCTAATAATGAAAAATTCTGTGGAAAAAATGCTCTCTAACTGAGAGTCATATGTTACAAAATCGCCGCACACTAGTGGGATTGCATCTATCTTTAGAAAATTTCTGCTGTCTGCGAAAAAGGAATACGATTGCAAGTGTTTAGTGGACCATCCTGTCTGCAGCAACGACCTGAAGTGAGGCCAAACTAAATGGCTAATCATTGAGGAAAACCAGACAATAAGATTCAATGATACCTTTTTGAGGTTCCAGTAATTCACCACACACGTCAGACAGATCTTGCGAATTTGTTAGTGTCGTCTTTGTACAGGCACAAGCACATTAATTCCCAAGACGGTGAGCGGCTCGTTCTCTCTTCAAGTCACCGCGTTACACTGATGTTTGACTGTGCCCTCAGTTGAGCGATGCAAGGAGTGAGCAGCCAACACTTGTTGAGAGACGGAACTGTAATTTACTTTTACATGTGACTGTACTTCAGGCCAGTAACGATCTCTGTTTGAAGCTCCTTACGGTATTGTGAAGGCAGTGAGTAAACAAATTTCGAATCGAAAAAAGAGCCCAGTCAGGCAAAGCGATTCAAATTGAAAACACGAGCAAAAAAGTCGGAGGGGACTCTTGAGACAGTCGCAAAGCAAACACATCACCAGAACCTTTTCTTTCTCTTGAAGATGTCGTCATGAGTGACTGATCCGAGGCATGCATGCTGTTCCTCCGCTTTGACTGCGCCAAAACCAAATTCTTCCCTTGAGATTTGTGGTGGACGCCAAGGCAAGGCGACGTGCGAAACCTACGAACCTTGAATTTCACTTTTTTTTCTTGCAAGGCGGTAAAAAATCATCCGAGCCATTTGGTCAGTGAACTATATGCTTTGCTGAGATCACTTCCTCACATTCTCACGAGCGTCTGCTTCCTGTGTCAGATGACAAAACAAATACAACGTTTCCCTGCAGAAACAACCTTATCCTTCAATGCGCCATATCTTTTTAGCGCACTTAACTATTAGGCGACCCTGTGCTTTGGCGCACATTCGTAAACGTCCTGAATGTACAATGACATTGTGTTCACTAAGCTTGCGCAACGTTTGAGGATTTCGTCAAAGCCATTGACTTTATCTGAGACATGAGACAAAGACCTGCTTGGAAATAGCATTGATCGATTGGAGTTCATTTGGGTTTTGGATGCAGAAAGATATTAAAGAGGCACACTGATCCCAATCGGAAATTCCGCTTTCTCAGCAGTATCCAAATTGAAGATTATCGAAGGACTGGAGAAGTTCTTATGATTATTATTATTATTAACCAACAAAAGCAGCTACAGGGGCGTGGCACTGCATGAACAAACACAACATCAAACAACCAAAAAAAATTATTACGCACAGCACAGTCAAGTGGTAATGATAAAAGGAAAATTCAAAAATGGTTAAACACAAAGATCATGTCAGATGCGAATCAATGGGCCTGCTCATTTCTGCGTTCATGCATATTGGCTTTAACAATTAAAGGTGCGGTGTGGATGGGAGGCTATTCTAGGCCAGGATTGTTTGGGGGAAGAAAGAGTTGTGCAGAACATTTCTCTTGCTGATCGGCATGGTTAAAGCCATGCCATTGGTCTGCCTCTGGGTTGTTTTAGGTAAGCCTGTACACTGATGGTAGAGGGAAGTCAACAGGCCCAAAATAATATAACTCAACAGGTTGAGGCAATGTGTTGTAGAGTGGGAAGATTCGGCTACGTCGGCTATGTAGAGTGGGAAGATTCAAGTCGCTGAGAATTGCGCTCACACTTAAAGTTCTCTCATATTTGCATATTTCTTGTTTGCCGGTCAGTTGACTTTGATGCCAATGTTGACCTTTTTACACTGTATCTTATTTTTAAAAGGGTTGCGACGGGAAATCCTGTTGTGTTCACGCTTACCCCGCCCGAATGTTACATGGAAATCCGAGTCGGGTTTGGAACAGCAGGTCCCAGGGTGGCTGGCCCTGTCAGAGTTGGTGATCCTTTGACCCTGGTAATCTACATGAGAAGTCAGTACGGTAAGAATGTCTTTGAGTTTACATTTCATTTAATTTTTAACATTTGATTAGTCGTTTTTATTTTCGATTCGCTCAGGATATTTGTTCTTTGTCCTGCCACGAATAACCCCCGTGTCAGTTTTTCAAACAATGCTCGCACAAATGTTATGGTGACAAAAAACCGGGTGAAATGACATGGGATGAAGGAACATGTCGGCTATATAGAGTGGGAAGATTCAAGTCGCTGAGAATTGCGCTCACACTTAAAGTTCTCTCATATTTGCATATTTCTTGTTTGCCGGTCACTCAATTTCGCCACCCGTTTCAGTCGATGCGAATTTAGGGCTACCTTCCCCGCCCATCCCAACTGGGATCA
>JASGXE010005644.1:0-28878 GCA_030068105.1 Sinentomon sp. SZTP_YWyxl | reverse complement strand
CAAACCCTCAACCAAACTAACCGAACCGTTCATTCCCTTCATCAGCACATTACTCTTCATTGCGAAGAGTTTGGCTGCAGGACGTCAGCTGCATTTCGGTTAAATGTAGAGTGGTATATTAGAATCTGAGAGGTGCCAAGGGAGCACTGGGAGGGAGATCTGCTGAAGGGAGATCTGCAGGAGGCAGCTGAGACTTGGGAAAATTCTTTTCATGGATGATTGATCAATGGGTGAGAGCGGTGTGGGGAAACTTCTTTCCATCAACATGTGCTGTACTTTTTACCAGGCTTTATTTTCCTAACTCTCTGAATCAGAATATTCTCATTTTCTGGGAGTTGGGAAATCCAGCGAGTTGAAGATTAGAGGGCAGTTGGATAATATTCTTGGAGTTGGGAAATCCGGGATATCGCATTTTCATTTTCTCAAATCGGGAGTAGGGAATATGAAGTCTGGAGTTCGGAAAATGCAGCCTCGGATATTCCATTTTCCCAACTTGTGATGGGGAACATGGGAGTTGGGAAAATGAAGTCCAGAGTCGGGAGTTGGGAAAATGCAGCCGTGGATATTCAATTTCCCAACTTGGGAGTGGGGAACATGGGAGTTGGGAAAATGAAGTCTGGAGTCGGGAAAATGCAGCCGCAAAATTCGAGCACTCAGTTGGGAGAATGAAGTCGGGAGTTGGGAAAATGCAGCCATGTCGCGGCTGCATTTTCCCAACTCCCGACTTCATTCTCCCAACAGTGCTCGAATTTTGCGGCTGCATTTTCCCAACTCCCGACTCCAGACTTCATTTTCCCAACTGAGTGCTCGAATTTTGGCCAACTTGGGGAGGGAGCCTCCCCCTTCCCCCCTGGAAGCTACGCCCTGAAGTACCCCGTGAGGGTGCGAAACAGTTGTGTTCCTGTAACTTCTACGAACGGACAAGGATCCTCTGATTCAAAATGGTAAATTAAATTTTACTTTCTCTCACCCTCGAACACTCCCGAACTTGTCGTAAAAATTTGAAGTTTGACAAAATTATTGGGAGGGACGAATTCCCTTGGAATATTGGGGGACACGTCCCCCTGTCCCCCCGGCTTTTGCGCCACTAGTTGACAACCATCACCCCAAATTTCCCAATGTGTCTCACGTGGCGGACATGACAGGGTCTGTTTTGAACCAGTTTTTGCGGGGCTATAACTCGAAAGCACATTTTTCTGCAGAATCATTTGTCATTAGTTTGTTCAAAAATGGGATCTCTATGTTGAAATTGACTTCGCCTGCCAATGCCCCAATGGGGCCCAATTTGGGGCCTTTGCGGGGCTATAACTCGAAAATGGGACGTCGGAGCACAACTCGTCACTGATTAATTTTGATTCCTACGGGTTTCCGGGAACACTCCCAATCAATTATGATCCACCTTTAATTAACACTCTGTATATTGACTGTCTCGATTGACTGTTCTGAGATATTCCTGCTTGAAGGTTATTGTCTTTTCAATAAATTAACCGCTCCTGCAACGAGCTCCTTCCTAGTTCCTACGAGTTTTTGTCACCCTCCCTGTGTAAAAAATAATGCAAAATCAACATCACAAAAACAAGTTTCATAACTTTAATTTTACTCAGAATTTTCAACAACCTCTTCGACAATTTTGAGCAATTATTTGTGGGGTGCTAACTTGAGTGATGCTGTGAAATCTTGGGAATCATATTCGATTTCCAAATGCCGATAATTGAAGGTAAAAAACGATGACAAGAATGCAAAAAACTTCAAAGTCCCGTTCGTCTCAAAAACTATTATTGGCTTGAATTTACAAACACGCGTCTTCAATGTTGTTGAAAAAGCAAATTCTATCAGTCACATGAGACATTTTCCTTGAAAACAAAAGAAGACATTCTGAATCAACTTGGTAAAAGAGCCGGGAGAAGAGCAAATATTCAGATTATAAATTCTTTTTAAGCAAATCAAATCATAGAACGGCCCTCACGAAAAATCATAGGGCACCAAAAACAATCCTCGACAAAAAGGGCATTCTTGTCATGATAAACATTGTTAGGTGTCCAAAAATGGCACAAAACGTGCCAAAGATAGAATGTTAGAGGTACGGCATGTGTGAGGAGAACAGGGGAAGGGAAGGAGTGGGGCAGCTGTGAAAAGGTGACTGAGGTGCTTCGCAGTGTATCTGCAGGCTTTTGGGACAAAAAATTGTTTTGTTCAAAGAAGAAATAGCGGAAATGTTCAATTGTACAGCACCGATTGATGCTGACAAAGGAAGTCCTGCCCGCTGGGCATTGCCAATTCCTTCCGACATGGATCTGCATGCACATTCAGGGTTGCCACTAAAATTTGTAAACAAAAGACATGCAGGGTGGCCACTCAAATTTGGAAACAAAAGACATGCAGGGTGGCCACTCAAATTCGTAAACAAAAGACATGCAGGGTGGCCACTCAAATTTGGAAACAAAAGACATGCAGGGTGGCCACTCAAATTTGGAAACAAAAGACATGCAGGGTGGCCACTCAAATTTGGAAACAAAAGACATGCAGGGTGGCCACTCAAATTTGTAAACAAAAGACATGCAGGGTGGCCACTCAATTTGGAAACAAAAGACATGCAGGGTGGCCACTCAAATTTGGAAACAAAAGACATGCAGGGTGGCCACTCAAATTTGGAAACAAAAGACATGCAGGGTGGCCACTCAAATTTGGAAACAAAAGACATGCAGGGTGGCCACTCAAATTTGGAAACAAAAGACATGCAGGGTGGCCACTCAAATTTGGAAACAAAAGACATGCAGGGTGGCCAATCAAATTTGTAAACAAAAGACATGCAGGGTGGCCACTCAAATTTGGAAACAAAAGACATGCAGGGTGGCCACTCAAATTTGGAAACAAAAGACATGCAGGGTGGCCACTCAAATTTGGAAACAAAAGACATGCAGGGTGGCCACTCAAATTTGGAAACAAAAGACATGCAGGGTGGCCACTCAAATTTGGAAACAAAAGACATGCAGGGTGGCCACTCAAATTTGGAAACAAAAGACATGCAGGGTGGCCACTCAAATTTGGAAACAAAAGACATGCAGGGTGGCCACTCAAATTTGGAAACAAAAGACATGCAGGGTGGCCACTCAAATTTGTAAACAAAAGACATGCAGGGTGGCCACTCAAATTTGTAAACAAAAGACATGCAGGGTGGCCACTCAAATTTGGAAACAAAAGATATGCAGGGTGGCCACTCAAATTTGGAGACAAAAGACATGCAGGGTGGCCACTCAAATTTGGAAACAAAAGACATGCAGGGTGGCCACTCAAATTTGGAAACAAAAGACATCCAGGGTGGCTTCTCAAATTTGGAAACAAAAGACATGCAGGGTGGCCACTCAAATTTGGAAACAAAAGACATGCAGGGTGGCCACTCAAATTTGTAAACAAATACTGATGAGCAATGACATGTCAATAATCAGGGATGGGTCGAGTGGGGTGCCAGTCTTTGGGTGAGGGAAATGACTCTGCAGAGTGAGGGTGGTTGGGCACACGCCGCTATCTTGTGGCTGACGGAGACCTGTGGTGTGGTGTTTGAGGTGGAAGCCCCAGCGGGGTTCCAAGACCAGAGTCCCTGTTAGGGGGTTTGGGGGACAGCCACCCAGGTTGAAAATTTTTCGATAAATCATCAGACATCTCCAAAGGGCCCTGTGTGATGTCTTTTCCACTCCGTGTGGTCAAATATGTGCAATTTTATTTTTTTATTCTGAATTGAACTCCTCACAGTTGAGTTTTGTTTCACACTCCAACGAATGCTGCTCATAAGATCAAGGTGATTTAAGTTCAGTCATTAAAAATTGTGATCAGCGCAGTCAATTAAGCCAAGAGGTTCTTCAATAACTCTACTGATCCAATATTCGTAGCAGCTTCAATTTACCCCACAATAAAAATATATTGGATGCAAAAGATAGCTTAAATTGAGGAACAGGTCGACACTTGATCGTCACACCACAGACGCAAAATGAGGCTAAGGATACAGCCCAGTTTTGCCACATTGAGAGGTTATGTAAAGAGGAAAAAAAAACAACTTCAGGAAACTTGGGAACTTTGTCTGCTCCGGAGGAAAAAAAGACTGTCCCCGGCTTTGTTGATGAGGCCGGCTACATGAGGCATTCAAACATTGATAAAGCGTATCTTTTTAAACAAATATTTTAGCCAAGTTATTGCTCCAGCTACATTTTTGAGTTCTCGAGATTTCTTGACAAATTTTTATAATGAATCCATGGAAAATTTCCCAAATGCAGAAAAGATTGCAAAGTGGATAAAGTAATGCAAGGTTCAAGCAGGAAAAAACCTTATGGTTTTTTAAATTTAATGGAAGCATGCTTGCTTGCTGGAACATGCTTGCTCAGTGGGAACATGCTTTTATATGCCCTATTCAAAAGATGTAAAATCATATAGGCCAACCAGTTTGACAAGTCCATGATGCGAAGTTATGGAACACATTTTGTCTGTTGTCAAATCAGTTCTGAAATCAAGAGTTTCTTCATCCTCCACAACATAAGGTCAAATAAGGATTTCTAAGGCCAGGCGGTCACCCTGACATCATCTGAAAATATTGCCAAGTTTTAGAAATGTGTTTTACAACATGAATTGAACGATTTTGAAATGGGTTTATGGCCAAACTTCCAACAAAATTCATCCAATTTCGTCAGTGTTCTGCAGCATTTAAAACGAGAATGGTGAAATAATGAGGCAGTTATTCCTTTGAGAAATAATCTTTTAATCAATGACTAGCCGGCTGCGCCAGCTAGCAGCCAGCAACTAAAACGTGTATACGGAATTTCCTGTGTATAATTTTGGAATCCTAATTTCTGCGGATCCTTTATTGGTACACAATTTCATCTTCACAGTTCCTTGTTTAAACAGAGCGCCTGTCGTGAATTGGCTACTTTTCGGGCTCTATTCGATTTATGAAACAAAAACGTTTCCTTGCACATGTTTCTACCACTGGAAACTTAACCTTCGCAAATTTGAGAGGCTTGGGTTGTCAAAAAAAAATCTTCTCGCAATCTAATGTGTTTTCATGACACAAGACTTTGTCGTTTTTAGCTGTTATTTGTTGCTTTGTTGTGTGGAATTTATTCCTTTTGGCCTTGCGTAAGGAGGGTAATTTGCATACACTGTTAAAATTTTCTGCTGATTCACCACCTGGTTCCGCATCGAGCGGGTGTCCGACCAAACATCGGACCAAAGGATATTCGGACTAAAACTCATTCGATTCAATAGCCGATCGGACATTCGGCCATCTAGACGTGGGTATAAAGTTAGGTTTCGTTATGAATTAAGTTCGAATGTCATCACCAACAAATATCCCGCTCAAAACAAACCATTCGGACACTCGGGTAACATGCTCGGGTAAATAAAGGAACTCGGTAAAATGCAACACGAACAAACAAACTAAGCAACAATTGCCGATTTATCCCATGCTAAGCTCTTCAATCGATCAATTTTGTAGCAAGTTAGGTGTCAGTGTTATCATCTCAGTTGCGAACACGGACTTTTTGCACCACACGCTTACCCGGATCCCGCGGTTTTCCTCCAAAATTTTGATAGCAAAAATTCCGCAGTGAATGATAACAGCGATGTTTCAAATGGAAACAGTCGGCGGGGTGTTATCACGCAGTGGAAGAATTCCCGTCTGCTGAAGAGAAGTCTGCGGTTCGATATCCAGAGGGGAAAAATTTTTCAGATTCCAACATAGTTTTTGAGAAAGATGATCACAAAAAAAAAAAAAAACAGACATCCGAGTCGGCGGGTAAACCAAATGTCGGATGTTTCCTTGTTTCATTGCAAACAGCCATGTTTTGCTAGTTCTGCCAGATGGACAGGGAGCAACACTGAACACAATGTGTTTTGGGGAAGGGCAGCATTGGATGTAAGAAATGCAGAGCAGAAAACAATTTCAACACAAACCCATTCTGTTCTACAAACTTCCAAACAAGCAAAAAATGCTTATGGGAATAAATGTCTAAAAAGGAACATTGAATGTGTCAAAATGTCAGACCCTCACAAGCATTGATCACAGGGCATGGAAATAAATGTTTTGTCCCCTACCGCATAGAACAATTTTGCAACGTGTCTGCTGCATCACAAAAATACAAAATACGAAGCATGTTGTAACTGCAACTTACAGGGCCAGTGGGGATGGTAAAAGAATAACAGATGCAGAATTGAGAGAGAGAAAGGCAAATTGTGCAAAGAAACACTCGCCAGGATCCAGCATTTGTGAAGATAGGAACTTTACTAATTTTTTGCGTCAGAATTACAATAAAAAAACTTTTTTGCTCCATTGCACTGTTGCATTTTATCGAGACATCCCATAAGGCAGGTCGTCAAGTTTACTTGCATTTGGCACTGCCTCCGTTGGTTTCGAGTCTTGCACCAATTTTGTTTTGAATTTTTGCACTACAACACACTTCACGACATCACACTCCCATCATCAGGTGGTGCAGACAACTGACTTCATGACGACAGATTTGCCCTGCAAACAACGGAGACAATGTCAATTGCATGAATGCATGTCATCACTCACGAGGCTTTTTGTGAGTGAGGGACTACGAAACTAATCGTTCCAAATTGTGAGTTTTGCAATTTGAAAAGACAGAAGACAGTGGTTTTTAAATGGGCAATGCCAATTTGTTCATAGTCCGCCATTGGAGAAAGCAACGCTGTCATTGTCTGTCTGTCATGGGATGTGTGGAGAGTGGCAATGGAAAGGAAACTGTGCCCAGAAAATGTTCCGTCCTTGCAACTAAATAGTATTTTTACACAACTGTGATGCCAAAATTTGAAAAATGGGATTGTTTTAAAAACAATCCCGGTGAGAGTGCCCGATCGAATTCAGTCTGGTGGGGTTTAAAATGAGGCTCAAATAACAAGAAAAAGTAGTTCATTAAAGCAAACGCTTTGTGAGTGATGTTGGAAAAATATTTCGATACAAATGAATATTATATTTTCGAATAAAATGATCCAAACTAAAAGTATCACAATGAGCAGTCTTTTTTCTACAGGTGCATCATCACTACCATCAGCATCTTTTTTTTTGACACATTCATCAAAATTGTGATGGTCTTTTATCTGAATACGAATATTCTCAAACTGTACCATGTGCAGGCAATAGCCGTGATATGTCAATCTGTACAATTAAAACACAAACTATTGCCGGCATCAGAGCCTAAATTATAAAAATGAATCGGCCGGCTCCCAGAATGACGGAAAGACTTGAAATGGGCTCTAGGCCCTTTCGGTTTTCTAAAGGACAAGAACAGGTCAAGGATTCCAGAACATGAGGACACAACATGTACATCAAGCCCAGCTAGTTTTGTTGGCAAAAGGAAGAAAAATTCCGCATGGGGTCTCAATTGGAAGGGTTTCTGCTTCTTCCTCACAAGCGACAAAGGGCAGCCAGTACTGGGAGCTGGTACCTCCAGGCTCGGCCGGATCTGAGAGCCGGAGGGAGCCCGCACCATTTAAGCACTGGCTGGTAATATTCTGTGGCCTGTTAAAAGACAAGAAGCGAGCATCAGCATTGACCTTAAAATGTAAATCAAGGATTGTGATGGCGAATAAAACTTGGCATTCAAACTGTACCAATTATGGGGATTAGCCACGACACACCAATCTGGATGAATTAATTTCAAGAGTAGATAACTAATAAATGTGATTCCTCTTCTCTAAATTCAGAAGCCTTGGGTTGACAGGATTTGTAATTTGAGGCCATGAATTCCTTTTTTGACAATGCACAGTATAAAAGAGCAATATCAGGGTTCTACATCCAATTGGCATAAATGGCTTGTTTCAAATCCAAAACACCCATTCGGGGACTCAAACTGTGAAGATTTGGCTCAAGTTTTGCCAAGAAGGGGTGGATCAAATTCCTTGTGAGCCAAATTTTCAACAGTCAACAGTCACTCTTTGCAGAGCATACCACCGGCCATGGAATTTTTAGCCTCAAAACAGAATCCTTTCTTCGCGATAATGGCTCCACCAGAATTTTTTTCCTTTCTCCCGGCTGAAGAATTTCTTGAAAAAGTGCAACCATTGCCAGTCAGTGGAATGAACCAAAGAGAGTAAGTGTTGTGTTGCTTTGCAAGGATCACACTCTTTATCAATAATTGAAGTGTGTGCACCATGAACAGCAGGTCGAAATGTGTGGCTTCACATATGCATTCAGAATTGCTTCCAGAAGTAACAGAATAACCCTTGCTGCATCGAATCTTCACGATTTGATGCAGTTGAGTCCACATATTGGGCGTTTCACAAATCGGTTGCCCTATGTTTGTTGGTGTAAGAAATCCATTGCTCTGAGTTTGGGATAAGAGGGAGAGGACTTGGAGTAGGCGGCATCTATGATTTATTGTTGTTATGGCAGAGGGAAGAGATGGTATCAGGCGGGGATTGGAGTGGGCGGATGCTGCGAGCTGGTAGGCTGGCGACTGGCGTGGGTGCTGTAGCTACTGTGGGTTGCTTTGTCAGGGTTAGGTGGCAAGAATTCGTCGCATGGTTTATGGTAAGCACGGACGGAAGATATTTTGACTCAACTGACTTAGTCGTTTGAGATAAAAATCATCGAAGATGCATGGTATGGGTGATTCTGTTGTGTCAAGTTCTCAAATTTTCCAACCCAATGTTTTCTGTGTTACCAAGGCATTGTGAGACTTTTGAATATGAACATTTTGTTAAATTCTGAGTGGGTTGCTAGCCGGAGCTGTAGTAAACAGTAATTGGATGATGCATGAATCCTGGCAAATTTCAACATTGATTAATGAATTTTTTTGGGGCTCAAGCAAACCATTTAACACCTGTAGTCCTTGAATCTGGAATGTCTAATAAGTTTCCAAAGTGGAAGTAATTCCGACACGTGTCATGCGGTCTTAAAAAACTCACTTCATGTTGAGCCCACCCAAAAATTCTCCAACTTTCACTCAAAACACGAAACCAGACGTTTTGGTCCATTTGCAGGATAAAAAAAATGGCACTACAATGTTGGCAGCATTGACAGTGGCACTCGAAAGAAGAAAGAAACAACCAAGACCAAGGTCTATCTTAGCATTAGGTTACTTAAACTACATGATGTGTTTCGTCATGGTCAAAGCATGAATGCCTTTGACAACTCATCGACAGAATTGCTTTCAAACAAACCAAAAGAAAACACAACGCATTAGAGTACATGCCTCATCATTTATGTGGCCAAAGAAGGGTTTACAATAATGTCCAGCTCAAGCCTCCATACAACCCCCACCCTAGCAGCTCAAAGACATTGTGGACTAGAGATGAAACACGGGCAGGACCCAAAGAGTGAAGTTCCGATTGAATGCTCCATGATCAGAGCCTTGGAAAAATTCACCACAAATACCAAGAGTGTAACCTCAAAGATCAACAAGTAGAAATCGTGTTGCTCCCCCTCCTTCTCCAACTCCCACTTCAACACCTCCTCCTTCCTCCTCCACCGACTCCGCTTCCACACAGTCTTCTCCTCCTCTCACATCGCTGCCATCACTCTCCCACTGCATCATTCATCTCCTGGTCCTCCTTCCCCACTGCCGATTTCTCCTACTTTACCAATTTTTCATCCTCCTCCCCCGCATCTTCCTCCTCCTCCTCTTCTTCATCACTATCGTCATCATCATAATTGAAATTAGGACACTCTTTGCCACACTTAACACTTTCCAACAAAAACAGGCACATCGCGATCTTGTATTTGAACACTTCGATGTAAAAAAATCGGTTAACTTCGGCAGGAAGTTTGAGTTTTCTTGAGCAGATATCGTCGATGCTTGACCTGATCATGTCTTGGATTGTTTTGCAGTGGCTTTTGAACTCGAACTGGGACTCTGGAAAGGTAAGAGAGGGTAAAAAGAGTGACATCAAAAAGATGCACATAGCCATGGTATAATATTTCATTCTTAAGAATGAGTTTGGAGCTGGTGGAAGGCATGATTACAGATGGTAGCAGGTGTATTCACTTTCGTTGCAAAAAAGAAAAAAAAAAACAAACCGGTTTGTTTCTTTGTTGTAACGGAAGTGAATACAGCTACTACCATCTGTAATTTCATCTTACGTGCGAGCCACATACATCCATTTGATACACATCTGGAAACATGTCTTTCTCTGAGGGGAAGATCTGAAAAGCCTTTGAGAGGCATAAACCATGTTGTTCGCAAAAAAATGATCACTCACAAGAAACCGGAAGGAAGACTTGCAGCATCTCAATCTTGCGAACAAACAGTCCCATTTTGACACAAGGCAACCATATTGTGTTTTTTTCCACTTTAATTCAAAATGAAGAATACAAACCCACCTGATGATGTTACAGCACGCATCAGCCACAACCACAGATGCACATACAGAGAAAAGATCACAGGTGTGCTCCTGGCAACATCAAACACCAGTCGCAAAAATCAAATTGGTATCATTTTGTCATTTGTGGATAAGCATATTCAAAATAACAAAGACAAATGTGGATGGTGGGAAGCGATGGATGCTTGAAGCATATGGAAGCAAAAAATACTGTTTTTTTTTACACGAAGGTCCCCCCTGTTTTTTTTTTTACACGAAGGTCCCCCCAAAAATGAAACAGCTGACCAAATTGTCGAAGCCCAACATTTTTCTGCGTCATATGTCTCGCGTGATCCTGGATCCACAGAAGTTAAAAAAATCTGATGGCATCTAAATCAACACAGGACAAATTTTTACCTTGTTGACTGGACTTACATTCATGGATTGAAGAGAGGGGATCCTTACCCACCACTGCTTTTTCTGGGGGAACACCCACAGCTAACCATTGAAAAAGCTCCCATGACGGTGAAACGCCTGTAAATGCAAGTGCACAAATTTTATCAAAGTTCATAACAAGACACAATAAAATATTAAGAAAAATTGCAATAGCCTCTATCAAGAGGCACCCTGCTTACCATTTGGCTCGTAAAAGAACAGCCGCTGGAATAAACTCCTGACACAGAGCTGTTGGAGGCTGCAGCTGACCTGACCAAACATTAACTGGATCAAGTTGTCAGAACGGGTTCCATTCCAGAACGGATCATGCTGCTTCTGGAGATCACTGAAGAATGACGAAATTGAGGACGGCAAGCCTGGATAGAAATTTTCACGGTCAGTAGTTATACACTGCAACCTTCGCACAATCGCGCAATCAAAAGGGCCTGGCCAATTCAGGGACCATCAAAAGAACAGTGAGCATTTCCCAGTTTCAAGAGTTGCAGGAATGCCACATGCTTTACTGGGTTTGGAGTTATTTGAAGTTTATGGCCGACTAGTGGACAACGAACTCATTCTTTTCGAAGGGCTTTATGCAATTTCAACCTCGAGGGTTTGTTCATCCTCCAATTCGGCCAATGGACTTTTTGTGAATATTTTTCCAAAACTTTTTTTTTCAGATACAGGGATAAAAGGAGGCCTTTTCCACCTGGTATCAAACTCCCATCTCCAAATTTGGGCCTGTGAAGCATACAGAGGGAAAACAATGTAACAATTACAAACATGCGTGAGAGTTAAAATTGTGGTTATTCAACTCCTCAATTTTTTAAGCTGACATGGAAGATCTGTGACGAGCTAACATGCAATTTTTCACCCTTGATTTGTTCATTGAGTTGCGTAAATGTGGCAGAATTTTCCTGCAGCACTCGCAAAAAACAGGGTGCAATTGAAGCATTGGTTGAATCAGACTTTCGCAATCACCTAGTGGAAAGTTTCAAGAAAAAAATGGTTGATGCGTAATTATCTCTCAAAGGATGGTTGGATTTTCATTGTGGGCCATCATAGGTTTTCAGCACAATTTTAAAAACCAGTGCATGTCTTTCATTCGCCATTGTGTGGGCATGTGGCTTGTGTTTCCGTTCTGTTCTGTAGTCCGGCAGTTATCAAAGCCATACGCAGACCTGTTATGAAGCGATAAACTGACGGGCCCTACCCTGGCACCACGCCCGGCGTACGACTCCGGTATGGGGCGCCCAGTGCCACACGGTACGGCTCGCAGCTTAATCAGTGCAGAACCATACACAGAGATCAACAATAACTTATCTTCTGGATATGATGAAGTCCTTTGAGTTGCTGGAGAGGTATCCACCAGTGGAATCAGTATATCAACATGCAACAGTGATCTGGAAGGCTTCTGGAGCTTTGAGAAGTGCGCCATCTGTGATGCAGCTGTTTAGATCGTCCTTGATTAAACACACGGCATCTGGTTTGAATATCGATTCTACTGAGTCACTGTCATGGCCCCACGAATTTGGCTCTGATTCTCTCTAGTCGAAACCAGCCTTGGGCAGCTTCCGCTTGCTTTCGTCCAAGCGATCCTGAATCGCTTTGAAAGGTGTCTCTGTAACATCAGGCGGTTGCTTGACGAGGTCGGCCTTTGACATTTGAGCAGCAGGCACCAGATTGACAGCATACAACCATTTCTGCTTTTCACTGTTATTAACTCGAGCAAGTGAGATGAAGCGAGTAACATTGTTGGACAATTCCTGCAGAACCTTGTGATTCCTGTATGGTAACCTTTCATAATAAACTCCATTCAAGGCAGCGAAGTGGTATCGCGGCTTGACTTTGCGACACAGTCTTGAAATCAATAGTGAGTCATCACTGCCAATTTTAGCCGAAGTTGCAGCAAACTTGCACACATCCTTTGGCCATTGTGAAGAAAGCAGCACATCGATGACTGGCTCTTCCCGTGAACTTTGTAACAAAAGTTCCAAAGTCTTCACGTCATCGTAGGATAATTTGACATTGTCCGGCAATGCAGCATTTTCGACTCCACTCACCAGGGGCGTACTGGGGCCGGAATTTGTACCGGGCAATGCCAGGGAAGGGGCCCTCGAAAGTAGGCTGCTCAGTGGCCCAAATCTCGAGGGATCCGGGGAGCGGGAGCCACCTGGCGTGGATCCAAGGGGCGTAGCCCCTGGTGGGGGGTCTGGGGGGCGAAGCCCCCCAGAAGCTCACGACATATGCGAAAATTTGCTTCCTGAAAACTGCTCTCTAAGCATTTTGGGGATGAGTCAGGTCTGCCTTTCCTGGAATGCTTGAAAACGACCGAGGAAATTGGAAGATCAATGATCAGCTAAAATAAAGTCATGAAAGGGAAGGCTACTTCGTACTTACCAAAACAAAGGTCCATTTTTGAAGGTGGCAGGTGGGCTACCCGCCACGTCTGGGAATGGTCCGGGTCCACCCACATCCTGAATCATCCACGTCCTGACACCTGAATCATCCATGGTCCACGTGCTGAATTATCCTGAATCATCCAAGGAACTTCGCTGTCGCAATGTCCTGCTGAATGAATCCACGCAGCACACAAATTGCTTCGAATCTCATCACTTGGGAATCACTTTTGAACTTCACTGTTTACGAGGTCTGTTGGCTGCAATCGAGGTCTGTTGGCTGCATACGATAATGGAATGGGTACGCACGAATCATGCCAGTTTTCACAGCAAATAGTTCTTTCGCTTCTGAAAAGTTGCTTCTGATATCAGCAGTCAACAAGGACCACAGCAAGTGTGGTAACAGCGCAAAGCCGCAAAACACCGAGCATGTGACGTTGTTTCGAGTTTGTCGAAGTTTTTAACGGCCAGCCCACTCCCCAGCTCAGTTGTTTTTTATGAGTTTCTAGAGTTTTAGCAGATTGCAGAGGCTTTTGCTCTGCTCGCACAAATGGAGGATGACTTTTTCTGGATCAATTTCTGATGTAAGTTGTCTTTCGGTCTGCATTAGCAGAAATGATTCCAGATGGGTTTCGCTCAGGGTGGATCGTAGACGGTGCTTGATAATCTTCATTTTTGAAAATGCCCGTTCACAGCAAACTTGCGTCACTGGCAGTGTCAGCAGGTATTTGTAAACGTGATACAGCATGTCAAAGGATGAAGAGTATTCTTGGATCTTCTGCAAAACTTCGTAAGCACATGCAAGGCATTGTGCACATTTGTGAACCTTGTCCTTGCCTTACCGTTTTCCTTTTTCAATCCCATCGGAATGGCAGGTGTCCAACTTCGAAGAAAGTTGCGCTTCAGCATCACCTCCAATTGCTGGTGGCCTCATTGAAGTGCCACCGACGACTCCGTCCTCATCTTCACCCTCTGCTCCTGCATTATCTGGTGCAAACATCTCTGCGTCTGCATCGGTGTCATCACTATCGCAGAGATCATATCCAGTGATTATGTCTTCATCAAGCGAACTCTTCAACTGATGCCAATTTCTTGCAAAGTTTATCAGTTGCATTTGCAGAGCACTTTTGTCAGGCAATCCACAAAGTTCTGAAATTCTTGTCAATGATTCTGGAGGCAAAGGTCGCTGGCTTGTCAGAATTTCACCAAACCGCTTGGGATCAAAGCAGGACATGTCTGAGAACAGTTTTCCATGATCGTGAAAGCGGGATTCCAGTTGCTGTGTTGCAGTGTCCATTATAACGTTGAACACCTCTATTCGGCTCTTGGCTTTGAAGGAAATTTTTGGCTGACTATTACCACTGGTTTCGTCATGGAATCTTTCTTTTGATCGTCCTTTTTGACATTTCATCGATATCTGAATTTATGGATAATCTGCTGCCGAGTTTTTGAAGCTGACAGTTCATAAATTCGCAGAAGAACTCCGCCGTATCATAGATAGAGTCGTACACTTCATCCGATCTGGAAGCTTTCAAATCATTGAGAAGATTCTCAACAATTCTCCAAGCTTTGATAAAATCAAGCGAAGAACTTTGGAGGTATTCTGAAATATTGTTGGCAACAGCCAACAATATCGAATAATTTCAGATAAATGAAAGCCACCAGCAGAACTTCGAATGACAGGTAGTATCGTGCTAAATTCTCAGCCTCAAATCGTACTTTTTGGCTGAAATCCTGACTGTCGGATATGCCTTCCAGGACGACAATGAGGCTATCAAACAAAATACCTGGATCAAGAGGAGTGGGGTCCACAACGGAAAAGGTCGTATCGTCACCTTCGGCTGGTTTCACATTGATTGTATGCTTTGTTTCCATCTGCCACGTCTGCCAGTAATTAAATCTACCAAATATCTTATGCAAGGCTTTTTCTTTGCCCAGCCACCGTGTTTCACCGATAGCTGTCATCCTCGAGTGCTTTAATGCCCCTGCTTTCGAAGATAGTTCTTTCTCCCATTGATGCATCCATTTGTAGGATTCTGTGAAAAAAGACCTTGTAAGTTGCAGGGTTCCGAAAAGGGTCACTGATGCTTTGACAGCTGATGTGACATTGCAGATGAACAGGTTGAAGACATGAGCGTGACACCAAACATGGATATGTTTGGGGTTTTGTTTTTTCAAATATGCAGCCACTCCATTGTATTGACCTTGCATGTTACTTGCTCCATCTGACGAGTCGGCAACACACTTTGATGGATCAATGTTGTTCTGTTCGAGCATCATCTGCAAACCCATGAACAAATTCTTGCCAGTTGTTTGTGACATATCAGTGATACCAAGTACTCGCTCATGAATTTCAGAGGTAACGTAACGAACAGCAATAACACATTGATCATGAGCAGAAATATCCTGGGAAGTGTCCATCATTGTTGAAAATTTTCCAGCGAGGGCAACTTCTTGGGAAATTGCTTGCTTGATGGATCTGCCAATGAATCCAATGATTTTGCTCACAGTGGTTGGGCTCAGAAGCGTTACCAGCGACCCACGCCCTTTGCTGCCTTCCTTCTTCTTTCTTTCCAAGGAAGTCAATCTTTTCTGACTCTGAGAGATAACAAAGTCGAGATGTCGCCGCAATTTTGCATCAGTGGTACCAACCAGTTTTAGAATTTCTACGAAATTGCCGTGATTTATTTCAGTGCGATTCCAGCTGTGCGCTGCCTCACTACCACCACTGCCCCGAAATGCCAGACCTTGCATTCCCAAGAGCTTTATCACATTGAAGGCACACAGCACTGCATGCCTTCTGTCTGCAACCTGCCTGTTGCGGAGCTCCAGCTGATCAGAGAACAGAAGGCTGGCTGTGCTCTTCTTGTGGGAAGAGTGAATGAAGCTGCTGACGGAACTCCGATGCAGCTGCGAAGATTCGTGCTCCTCAATTCGCTGGTAAACATGCCGCCAATCAGAAAATCCCTCTCCCCTGGAAAATACTGACTGATTTGGTGCGAATACAAGACAGAGGGAGCAAAACAGCCTTGAATTTGAGCTGTCAAATGTCAGCCACTTTCGCTGGACGTCTTTGCATGCTTGACCCAATTCGGAGTCCTCGTTTTTGACTTGACGAAAAAACGCACGTTTTGCCAAAAAAGGCACGTCAGTGGGCTGAAATGGATGTGGCTTCAAAAATCCAGAAGGAGTTCTGTGCGTGTCTTTATCAAACCAAAATTGGCTGTTGGCTTGAGAGAATTGCTTCTGTTGAACTGGTTGTGCACTTTGACCTGCTTCTTGTTCTGAGACTTCTGCCTGTTTCGGAGCTGTTGCCGTCGTTGTCGGATCAGGATCTATGGACTCGATGGATTCAATGGCAAAGGTGGGCTCTCCTGCATCTTCAAACTCCAAGATTGATCTCTCAGTATCGGGAGTGGGAGGACAAACTGAAACATCCCGGTCATTTTTCTGGGCTTGAACCAGAAATCCAGTGATCTTTTGTGAAGATTCTGCACAAACTTTCAATTCCCTTGCATTTCTGTCCCTGCGCTTTTCGGCTCCACTCTTGAGCCTCTTGGTCAGGCGCTCCATCAAGACACAGGACCAGTGCTACTCCGTTCGTATTTTTTCTACATTGAAAAGCAAGAGCAAACTTTGACAAAATTGGGGATATGGGCAAGAATGTTCCTTAAAATTAGGTGCCACGAAAACGTTCGAGTATGAAAGGAAGTTCCACACACAGCGGTCCGGGGCCCCAAGCGAGATGTGATGTTTTTGTGCAAAAAATGGAGAGCCATCAGCGGAAAATGACGTCACGTTACCTTCTTTTTGAAAAATGAAAAAGGGCGATTCGGTCTCTCGTTAGCAGCCCCCACTCTTACACACGAAGTTTCTTCCGAGTTGCAGAATCCAGAAACAAAACCTGTGACAATTCACAGCTGGCCATGGAGCTCGCAGGAACAAACTGGAAAAGGTCCAGCTTTGCATTTTTTGTTCAAAAAGGCAGTCGAAGATGGGTGGTGAACTTTGGGACTGTGCTGTTTCGGATTGATTCGGAAACACATTTCAATTTTTCATTTCATGAAAGAAGCCCGCCGCCATCCAACTTTGCCAAAGTGGCACAAAAGACCGCCGCTTGGCCCTGGCCACCAACTTCCATCGCATCAAATCCACATCACGACGAAAACCAGGAAACTGTCGTTCAAAAAAGAAATAAAAACGCTTTTCCGACAATATTCTTGCGAATGATATGCTCCCGAATCACCACACGACGCCAAGCGCTTGATCCAGTCCACTCGATTGTTCTCACAAAACAATTTCAACACAGATTTGAACACGCAACGCAATGCGACATTCGCAAATGAGGAGAGAAACGAAACACGCAAACATGGCTGGCACTTGAGAGCATACAATTGGGCAAAAGATGGCCATTGATGCGACAACCAGAACGGCCTCCCAGTCCCCAGAACGGACAAGCGACAAGCCTCAGCAGAGAAATTGATTTGGCTTTGACGGAGCCAAGAAAAGCACCTGTTGCTGCAATGCGGAATGGGTCTTGCCGCGCCACGTGCGTCTTCAGTCTTCACCCCTCAGCACAGCAGAGGGCAGAAACCCACGAATGAATGTGGATGGGGACTTGAAAAGACATGTGGGGAGCAGCTGAGACCGGGACACGCAGTTGTGTTGGCAGGCACAGAAATGAGAGAAGTGAACAAACCACAGCTAACGGAAGCCGAGCCGAATAACAAAATCCAATGAATGGGCATGTCAGTCAATGCATGCCATCTGTTGCCTGTTGGTTTGGTCAGAAATGCCATTCATTCCTTTTTCCCGCAGAAAATTGGAACGAACAAAGCGGTTGTGTTTTGCGGCCGAAAAATCATTGTCTTGGCGAGGGCCCAAGAGTAAAATTGCCAATGGGCCCACCGGGCGTTTGCCCGGTTGCCCGCCGGCCCAGTACGTCCCTGCCACTCACATAAGCTATCTTCACTTTGGAGCTGCTGTTCAAAATATCTCGTTTGCCTCACCCAAGTGAATGATATCCTTTGTCAGTGAACACCCATTGAGATCATGGTAAAATTGGACATGTTCTGTCTTGTTTGGACCAAGGATATACACTGGAATGGGAACTTGTATGGAACCATTTTTCACCCTATTCCATTCCTCTGCACAATTGGAACTGAAGAAATTTCCAATGCAGAGGACAAATTCAAATGGTCCATTCTTTTTGTTTACAGATTCGATCCTGGAAAATAATGCCTTGAATTGGCCTTCAACATCACCACACACTAGTATTTTCACACTTTGTGCAGCCATCTACAAGTCCTTGTCTGGATGTGGTGTAGTTCCACATTCAACCGAAACCAAAACAACTCGACGACAGGCTACCTGGCCTACCTGCAGTCTCAAAGAAACAATGTTTCACCATGTGGCTTGTGTTTAACCAAAAAATTCGAGGCTGCAGCAAGGGGAAAGGACCCAGAAAATGCTCAAAATTGCTGATGGAGTAAACAAAATTTACGACAATCCCACTCCCACATCTCTGTGGCAAGAGGGATAATTTCTGTTGAATGGAACTTTGTTGTTTGGAACATTGCACAGATGAAAGGACCAGTTTAGTTTAACCAAATTCTCGTATTAACTCAAAGCAGGTATGCACATCAGGAGTTTAAAATCAACAAATTGTGGACACTCAGGGTACATCGAACTAAAGTTCTGAGGTTTCCTTTTCATTTCTTTTTCTTTGGTGTTTATTTGCTGAGGATCAATACGTTTTTTCACCGAATCAACCACAAGGGGAGTTTGGTTATGGTAAATGATAGGCCAACGATGGTGGACATCAGGCCATAAATTGCAAAATAAAAAGGCCAGTACGCATCTACCAAAATGAGCTCCGTAGTGAAAAGAGCATATTTTGCAAAAAGGGCACCTCAATTCCTGGTTTTTGACAAAATTTAGAAAAAGATGCACGTTTTTTCCCAAATAGGTTGCCAATTTTCCAAATGCATGCCAGATACATCACAATTATTGACTGCAATTGGCCGGTATCATCGTCCACGAGATATTATTGCCTGAGTGCGACGTCACACATTTTCTGCAATGTCGTCATCGGAGGCCCGCTGGCACCATTCTCTCGCAGGACAATGAGAGAGAATGGTGACTCGAGGTGAACTGAAAAGACCCAGAAAAAGTCAAATCCCTCTTGAGCAAACTGATGGATTCTGATGAAACTTTTTGTGTTAGGAAGCTGAAAAATATGCAATTCCTCTGGTGTTAATTCCCAAAGTTTTTGCAGATAAAACTCTGGAATCGTTATTGTAGAAAGGGACTGTGGAAAGGGGATGCTTTCAGTTTTCCAAAAACATGAAAATTATTCCATTTGAAGATTATTTAAACCGTTTTATCAAAAAAAAAAAAAAAAAAAAAAAAAAAAAAAAAAAAAAAAAAAAAAAAAAAACGGCACACGGTGCTATATTTTGTTCATATCAAGGTGACCAAAATAGTGCCATTTGAAGTTATCTCCTTGTCAAAAAATGGTTTAAATAACCTTCAAATAGAATGATCTTGATATTTTTGAGAAGCTAAAAGAGTCCGAGTCCCCTAAAATTCCAACATGGTTTTTCCGCTTTAACATGGTGGCCAACCACAGTTGGAAACCATGTCACAACAGAAAAATCGTACAACAATTCAAAATGCTTCTGCATGGGAAATACTTTTTCACACGCATGGAGATTTTCTAGAATTTATAAGGGCTTAAAGACTATGAAATTCGATAAATTTGGGGATATTGGAAAGGCAAAACTTCGCCCATGACTTTTGTGCAGGTGGCCAGGGTCCTACACACAAAAAAAATCTAGAGAGAAATAAATTCAATCAGCAATGGAAAGTTCACTCAGCACCATTTACAGGGCCATTAAGCATGATGGCATAAAAAACGGAAATGTTTTGCAAAATTTGAGTTTGACAATTCTTTACCTTTGTAATGAGCCAATTAATGTCAATATCTGACCATAAATGGCGACAGTGTGCCCATTTCCAGCATCTCCCATTTAACCACCATGCAAAAAGTAGCCCTCCGACAATGACGTCATCATGGCCGCACTGAGACTGTTATATCTCGTGGATCATGGTGGCATGGTGGCAAAGTGCAACTGATTCTCATCCAATGGTGCAGCCAGAACGCCAAAAAGGAGGGCTGGTAGTCCTCACCGGCACGTGTCCACACAATTCAAGCAGCGGTGGAACGAAGAAAGGCCTGTTTTGTCACCCGAACGCCAATGATTTCACAAACAAGCAGACTTGGCAAAACTGAAAACCGGCCAGAGAAATTGTGTCATAGTCTTATAGTTTCATGTCTTCCTTTTTCTTCACACAATTCATAAATTTAGGCAAGATGGCGGCTGCTATGAATTTATTGCAAACAAATGTGATCCTGTCATTGACTGTCACATGACATATAAAAGTGGCCATTTTTTCTCACCTACATTTATGAATTGGATAGAAAAAGGAAGACATGAAATTGTAGGTGTGTCACACAACGCCCTTTTGTCAGTTTTACCAAGTCCGGTTGTGAAAACATTGGTGGTCATGTGATGAAATAGGTCTTGCTTCAATGTTTAAAACAATATAACTGATAAATGAAGATTCAAATAAATAAACAAAAACAGATTCCATCGGCATGGAGCGCAAGCATGGATTCAGTACAATTGAGAGAAGAGACCAAACCTTCCATATGAATTCTTCTGCTAGCAAGTCCTTTTTCAAATACACTCCAGGCACAAAGATGTTGGCAACAATGGCAACCACAGCTCTGCCGGCCAAAGATTCCCTGACACACATCTCCAGTACAATTTTTTGGCTCTTCTCGCCAGAAAGGATCACAGCGTTGCTGGAACCTCATGAAGAACCAATCTAGATTGGAAGAGAAACCTGAACAAAAACATGTTCAATGTCAACGGACGGATGTAAAAAACTGAATTGTGATTATTCGTTTCAATGTTCCCATGAAAATCGGCTGAATTGAAAAATCTTAGGAAACAGAAAATTCCCTCACTGCAAGCAATTGTGCTGTGGTACATAGCTGAGAGAAACATTGGGAAAAAGCACCGTGCCTGTTGACCCACAGCAGCAAATTACCCAGCCTCATCCAACCTTAGCAATTCGTTACCACTTTTTTATGAATATTTTTCTTTGCATTCTACATCTTTTATTTATCGTAGTGGGATATTTTAGCAGATGACTCTGCACCATGCTAGCATATGCCAAAATCGGCGATCCCTGGGCACCAAATGACAAAACCTGCCCTTTCCCCAGTACCAACCTTCCTTCAGCTTATCCAACTTTGCCTGGTTTTCAGCGTCATCACCGAATATTTCGTGTTGATAAATGTAATCGACGACTGGTGAGATATAACGCAATATGATCATGTCGACAAGATCCTTATGAAAGGACGGCAGCAATCTGTCGAAAGGCATCTCTGAGCTGATCACACGAGAGAGGTTAGAATAGGGTAGTGAATCACTCAGCAGTGGAGCAAACAGCAAGTGGACTTCAGAGATCTGAAAACGCAGCTGAAAAGCATCAAGATAGAGAAAACATTGGAATTGAAACGAGAATTGTAATCACAATAAAAGTTTCTGCGTGATACGACACGAACGGTTGCCCCCATGAAAAATTTCAATCTCCAAGTCTTCCCCTTCATAATTCCCTTCACCCAAGAAAAAGACGTCTTTTTGCCCTTGAAAGTTGCCAGCATTGGCCTTACCCATGACGCACATGCGCATTCCCCTAACAAAATGGATACTTTTTCAGTTTTTTTTTCACCTCTAGATGGTTGGTCCCGCATTAACGAGAAGTTAAAAGGGTTGGAACTTGGAAGCAAACTTGTTAAACACTGATAAAACCCGGCATGGGTCATGAGCAGAGTACCATGATTGAATGTCCCGAAAGTGAAGCCTGCCTCCCAAAAGAGAACCATAAAGAAGTGGTCGGGGGACTGATGTGACTCCACTGGCTCTCAACAACGTCGTGAATCGTGGTGACCACTGACGAAACAGGTTCAACTTTGACTTGTGTACTGAGAAAAGGATGAACCACCTTCTTAAGATTTGAATGTTGATGACAATTCGAAAAAAAAATGAATTGCTAATACTTGCATCAGCTCTCACATAAGAGACGAACCTTATTGATTCAACAGGCATTTCAGATGCTCATTCGACTTACATCTCCTGCAACGTGTAAGAAGTCATCCCTACCAAGCGCACTCTCAGGTCGTTCCTGAACGGAGGCATTGCATGACGCAAATGGATGATCACGGAACAAGCAGATGGAAAGATTGGGCAGACCAGAGTGCATTGATCTCCACAGGGCAGTCTGGGAGGTGCAGTTGGCCAACTTCAAATCCAAGCTTTTGTACTCACAGAACAAGCTGTATATTTTTAGCACATCCTGTTCGTACTCGGCAGATGATATCAGGTCCATAAATGGTGTTGTCGAATGATTGTCAACAATATTTATATCAGCCCCGTGCACAAGGTACGTCTCAACTAGAGCTGTGTCGGGATACCTGCTCTTCAAGAGCAAGTGAAAGACAGTCCGACGATATTTTGAAGTTATCAGATTTGGATTGGCCCCTTTGGATAAAAATTTCACAACGAGGTGGCATACATCGTCGTACAAGCTGCTCAAATCCGAACATGTTTTACCATCCAAACCAACAGTCTTCAGTACATCTTCTTTTGGAGACCAGTTGAAATCATACCATTTATTTCCAGTTCCTTCTTGGAGGAAAACCAGAAGATTCTGCAACTGCTCAAAAGCACTCTCATTCACCTTAATAAAACCATAACCTCTGGGTGAACGTTTATTCGGATCAGCTCCATGGTCAAGTAGAAGACTAGCCAGTTTCAAATGTCTTCTTTCTCTTTGACGGACACAAAGCATCAACGGAGTACGGGCATCATAGTCTGAAAATGTGGACAATCAGAGCGTTAAGGGGGGACTCCGGGCAAGCAGGTCAACTTTTGATGGGGTTGGCAGATATGAATAAAATTTTGCATAATTATTATCTACCATAAAAGCAGTTTGTGTGCAAAATTTGAGCAATTTATCTCCAGTAATTTCTGAGTTATGGGTGGAAATAGGGCAAAATGTAGTGCGACCTTTCTGATAACCCTGTAAGAACATAGACTCATGTGGGGGGTTCAAGATTTGCACTCAGGGGTAAAATTGGGTGGAAAATTGAGTGGTGGAGTCAGATTTTCTCTAAAGTCTGTCTGTTGGATGCAAATCTGGGGTGAAAATGGTCTAGCGGAAAAGATTTTGTTGTCAATAAGCAGAATAATGGATATGGCAAAAACGATAAGTTTTTTTTGTAAAATCTGACTCCACCACTCAATTTTTTACATAAGTACCCCAAATTTCATCTTTCTAGCATGAAAATTGGCTGAAATATCAAATATATCATTCCGATGTCCAATAAACTGTTGTAAAATACAAAAGCGGGAAATTATCATGCGGTGGCGACAAATGGCCAAAAACGTTCCAGACATGCGATCGCAAAAACCGACGCTACAAAAAAACCATTTGAGATAATTGAATTTGGTTTTTTGCATCTTTTTCCTGAGAGTTTTCTTCATTGGAAGCCACACAAAAAAAAAAAAAAAAGAAAAGTGAATTTTGACCAAAATCTGCCAGATTTTGCCCGGAGTCGCCCCTTAAAGCAAGCCAGCAAATGAAATCAATTTGGGATGGGGACGTGTACCTGGCGGGTGCAGGGGATCAAGATTCCCCATTGGTCCAAGATATTTTGCAATTTTACATGCAGTCTTGCTTGTTGTGGCCATTTTTCGGCTGCGGGGGGATGGGCAAAGTGTTCCTCCATGACCCTATGTTTGCCACTACCTGCAACCAACAATGGAATGGAAGTTCTGTACAGGGTATCGTTAAGATTAGATGCAAAGTTTGCTTCCAATGAAGGGCAATTAAAAAACAAACAATTACCAAGGAATTTTGAGACACATTGAACTGGGCTAATTTTAGGTAGGACAGCTTCCAATTATTGGGTATGGTGTGTCTCCACAGGATCTGTGACGATGCACAGAAGAAAGTTCAAGAAAGCATGCAACGTCTTTTTGAAGATTCCAGTTTTCAAAAACTCAAAAATAAATTAAACGGAATGATTGCGTCAGTTTTTGATCGGGCATTGCTATTCTTAAAGAGGACCAGTTGTCGCCTCCAATTCATTGTTCGGCTCCCTGCAAACACAATACATTCTTTCAGCACATGCAAAAATGCTGGGTAAATCTCAAAACCTCAAACCAGCTTCAACTAGAGCGGTTCTCATGTCCTGATTTCTTTCCTTTGCCAAGATCACAGCAGATAAATTGTGTTGAGATTGTTGAACTGCTATGCTGCTATGTCTTTGTATGATGATGCTTCATCGAATTTAGAAGAAAAGAGCAGCTTGAAATCTTCATTCAGCCAAAGATTGCATAATTTTCAAGGTTTTTCTTCGCAGTCTACATTGCCAACTTCAAAAACCGTGTGCAGTGTTGCTTAAAGGCATGAAAACTCAGTCTGTTCATTGTAAATTGTCCCTCAAATGGTGATAACCTCATGAAATTCATCAAAACAACATATGAGCCATTGTTTTTTGTTTGTTTGTGCAACTTTTGCAGTGTGTTTCGAAGAATTGCTTTCCTTTGCACGACTGAGTCATTTGCTCTCCTTTGCACGACTGTGTTATCTTCGTGTACGCATTTTGTTGGGAACCCGAGCAGCCTCGGATGGCAGCGACATTTCCTGGCGTTGGTTGGCGTTCTCGGATGTTCTCAAAAGAATGATTGGTTTATTTCTCGCACTTGAAATGTCAGTGGGGTCTTGGTCTTAAAAATTATTTTCTATTTTCAATAGCAGGCAATGTCCCCGATCCTTGGACTCATGATTTGCATGACAAGGAGTGTGCCTTCTTCAAAGTCGCCAAAATCATGAGTACCTTGTCATCGACAGATCGTGCCTTGCTGTGCTGTGACATTTTACAAAGGTGAATACCAGAACTCGGAAGGAAGTGTTTATTAAACTTGCATGAAATTGGCACTTTTGGCATTTCTATGGACACTTACCTCGAGGTGAAGTTCTCTGGAATAGTGCTAGTCTGAGGTTGCAGGTATAATTTTCTCCTTTACTTCAGTGCTAAACATTTTCGAGTACTTACAACCTCGGATTCACGCTACTCCGGAACACTTCTCCCCGGGGTTGGTGGTGTTTAATCTGACGAGAGTGAAGTGCCAGGCTACATGTTGGCCACTCATGGTTTGACATTCCAAGAGAGACTGAAAACCATCTTGATATGGCATTTTTTGGCAAAATAAAAGCGTTAAATGCTTCTCTCTGACATTTTTTTAGGAAGAAATAAACGGCTAAAGCTCCTCAATGACATTTCCAGGTCAATTAGGTGCTGAAAGTATTTCCATGATATCATTCAGGAAATATGTGTGCCAAAAGATCTCTAACATTTTCAGTTTTCAAACAAGTTCCAAATATTCTTCAATGTCATCTTTCACGATAAAAGTAAGTGCTGACTCCTCTGTGGAATTTCAACGAAAAAAAGTGAACACATCTTCAGGACAAAATGAGAGAAGTTGATTCTTCAATTACATTTTCTGGACAAAAGCAAGTGTCCAAGACTCTAGCTCCTCCCGACATTTTCAGGACACAATAAATGTTTTCACATCAAAAATAAAAATGATGAAAGCCCACAATGATATTTTTAGGACAAGTGCCAAAAGTTCATCTATGGCATTTTTTCGGTCAAAAGAGGTGCTGAAGACACGTCTTTCCCATCCAGTAAATAGCATGCAAATTCATTTAGTGGTCAAAAACAGAAAGTCAAATTGGTTTAAATCAATCAAAATCAAAAGTATCACATACCGACAAACCAGATTCATAGAATGTCCATAACATCAATCGTCCCAAGAACACTATGCGAATTTTTCCAAAATTATTTTCAAAAACAATTTTGCTTATGTTTCATCACAGTTAAATCGATATTTTTGGCAAGTTTTTGGCTTCAAATGCACATGGGGGTCTCATCCCTTTCATAGGTTTCCACCTCAAACCACAAAAAATAATAATAAAAAAGATAAGTCAGGAATAGAGAAAATAAGCACCGCAGGTGTTAATTGCAACATCATGAACTTTGGACGAGCTTCAGCAAACAGAACAGTTCAATCGGGACGTGAATCAATGAGCTTCTGGATAAATGGGAGATACGTTGATAAAAACTGTGAGATAAAAACTGTGCAAAAAGGATGGCACTTAAATCGATCGTGAGATACTCGTAAAGCCAAGTGTTTGATAATGAAAATCTGCAGGTTAATCGGGCGATATGAGCTAAATATTTGATAAGGAAAAAAAAAACAATTTAACTGGGAGGTAATGCTTGGCATTTGCTTAAGAAGACAGTTCCATTTGGCGGTAAAAGCCAAGTTCTTGTTTTAAGAAAGGGACACAATATACCATTGTGAGAAAAAAGCAAGCTTTTGCTCGTATAGGATAACAGTTTGATCAGGAGATGAAGATAAACTTTGATAAATGAGAAGTGATCATGAGATAAAGCTAAGCTTTTGATAGAGGATAATCGTTGAATTGCAAATAAAGTGAGAAAGAAGTCTTTGATGAAGGAAACCAATGACAAGCGTCTTGCTGACGTTCAAGGAGTGCTGACCGGCAACTGCACTGTGAGACAACACTCGAAAAGGTAACCGCTGAAAATATATCAGTTTACAACCATTTTCATGAAGTAAACTTAAACTCACGAGCACGCCTATTCAAATAAGATGATCTTCCTGAATTCTTGATTATCAACTTCTCAGCTCTGGGGAAATCTTCCATCAGCAAAAGATGTGTGAGAGGTGTTGAATCGGAATCATCGATTTTTTGACGCTTGGCCGAGCGAGGCATGCTTGAATTTAAACCAAATTATGATCCAATCGATGTTCGCCAAATCAAACCACCAAATGGGAAATTTTGAAATGCACCTCAGTTCGCTGATTTGAAATTGTTCTGTTTCAAATTAGATAAAATTGAAATGGCTAGATGGCACCACAGAAATCAAATTTGACAAATCAAATTTGACCAAGGTTATGAAAACAAAATTTATGATCCGACACTGAATGGGACAATGCTCATTGGAAGGCAAATATTCCAAGAAATCTTGGAAGGTAAACATCCACAAACAGTAATCAAGATTTTCCAGACCGAATTTACAGATTTTACATTGTGTAAAATTAATACATCGGTTTTTTTTCTGTGATTGTCAAACTATTAAATCGTGCATGCATCTTAACACTTGAGCAAAATCGTGGTGACAGAAAATGCAGCCGAATGCACAAAGGAGATTTTGGGCATTGACATTTTTGGTATTTGGGTGAACAACTCAACATTTTTAAACTAGAGAGAAGTCAGAAAAAAGCCAGTTGCTTCAAAGAAAGAAAAACCACTTGACTTGGGAAATTCGAATGATTCAAATCCACTTGTTCAACAACATAATTCTTATAAATGTTTCCGGTTATTGTTACATAGTGTCCACGCAAATTCCAAAAAAAAATTCCCCAAATTTTCCAGGTTTTCCAGGTGCAATTCCATAATTTTCCAGGTTTCGATTTGATTTTTTACAGGCTCCTCCTCCCCTACACCTGTACCACACCTTCACCAAATTATTTGAATATTTAATAGTTTGCTTTAATTTTGTTAATTTTTTTTTTTAATATTTAATAGTTTGCTTTAATTTTTAAGTTTGCTTTAATAGGACTCATAAATTTGTCGGTTTGCATACGTGTGTATAAAATTCCCTGATTTTTGTCATTTTTCACCAAAATTCCCTGAATTTTCCAGTTTTTCCAGGTGCAAAACACATTCCCTGAATTTTCCAGGTTTTCCAGGTCTGTGGACACCATGTTGTTAACTTTCAATTACCGGCAAAGAGTTAACAAGGACGTTTTGTTAACAAACGGGTGAACATCTACCAGAACTTTATTCGACAAGAAGAAGCCGGACACCAGTGGTCAACAAGAAGCAATCAGGTGGTGGGGGTAGGTGTGTCAGGTCAGGTTTGACCAGTCGGTTATCAGTCAAAGCTAGAGTGCTGTGCGCTGTAGCGAAAGCACTTCATGGACTCTATGGGAATTGCATCAACCGACTTTGTCCATGTCAGCAGCTTGTTTTGGGCTTCACCGTTTCCATTGTATCCGTAGCTGTAGCCATTCAGCACAATATGTTGTACCATTCCAATTGTTTTGCTAGAGTACTACCTATTTTTCTTGAAGGAAAAGAAATGCCATCAGTGGCATTCTCAATTCAGTTTGGAGAAAATGTCAATTTTTGAAGAAAAAACCACAGCAATACAAAAAAATTGAACGATTGAATTTGAATAGTCCTTTAAAATATCGAAAAAAAAAAAAACAATCCTATCAAGTTTTGTGATACCCTTACGAACACAAAAATAGAGTTGAACCCACATTTCGAACCATCGATTCGCAGTTTGATTGATAACCAGGTAAATTAAAACAAAACATAAAGAAAAAATGCTCAAAGAAAAACGCACTAAGAAATATTCTATATCCCATCACGATTTCCATCCCAAGAGGGGTGGCGAGATTTTTATGGAGGAACTGAACACCACAGGCAGTGGCGAAGGGTTGGCCTCACGGCTCCCGTGGTACGCGAGGCCTGCTGATCTGGGGACACATGTGCAACC
>JASGXE010005643.1:0-23117 GCA_030068105.1 Sinentomon sp. SZTP_YWyxl | reverse complement strand
TAATTTTTTTTACACAAAAATGATTTTCATTGTTTTATTTTTATAACAGAAAATGACCATTGTGTTTTGCTTTTTGGCTGGGTAGGTAGTTATCACACACGTTAGTTGATCCGCATGGCAATTGTTAGTGATCTTTGAATTGCTGAATGTTCCTGTTTTGAGTAAAACTTAATTTTATGTGGCAACCCTCTCATTGGGCTGAAAAAGTTGCAGTGAATAACCCTCTTTGTGTCGTTGAATTGTGCTTGCATATGTGTGGCCCACGGAGCTGAAACTCCCGGCTACTGTTTTGAAATAACCACGGAACAATGACCCCCGAAACCTTTTTTCTTGCTCCTGTACAGGTGGGAGAAATTCACATGCCAGATCACAACAAAGATTTCTGGCGGTGTCAGATTTTGACGTTGGTTGCAAACGAGGATCTTTTATTTCTGCAGCACGGATTTTCTGCAACATATCAATTTTTGACATTTGTTTTCTTTGGGTGTTGCATTTTCTACAACTGTTCAAACCACCAGGATTCCCTGGTTTTGCACATCATAGTTTGCTTTGCAGTGAAAATAAACACGTCACTCGTTTGAAATCTTTTGCCAAAAAACAGTCCGAAATGAATGATTGGGTAATGTGGCTGAGTTAATTTTGTTGCTATTTTTGTTTCTCAGAATGGCACACTGAGGATAATCGATCGAAAGAAGAACATTTTCAAATTGTCACAAGGCGAATACATTGCACCAGAAAAGATTGAACACATCTACCAGCGATCTGATTATGTCAATCAAGTTTATGTGCACGGAGAAAGCTTGAAGGTACTGTTTGGTTGCTATTGCTGTTTCTGCTAAACCAGTTGGTTTGTTTCTCCTTTCGGATTTTAGATGGCCTGCCATGCAGATAGTTATCCCATGCCAACTGGATTGTTTTCCTGTTGGTTGGAAGACAGTTGCAAGTGTGCACTGATTGTTGGGTGCAAAAATATCCCCCGTTTGCATTTATTGGCAAAAAGAGGAACAGTCTCTGATGAACCTTTGTTGCTGACATCGTTTTTGTGATTATCCAGCACCTCTCATACGTGCTGTGCAGAATACTGGTGGGTAATGCCTAGCATTCTTGCCTGTTGTTTTCACAATACTGGCATTCTCTTTTACAGGAAAAAATGTCATTTCCTCTGGGGAAAACAGTGGCTAACTTTCTACATACAAAGAGTTCAAACTGTTAGCCATTGTTGCTTTAATTCACATCAGACTCTTTCAACATTCCCACTTCCGACTTCAATGGCTTTATTTTGCATCGTGAAACTGAACAATTTTATTTTTTCACAATGTTCAAACCACAATCCCAATCACACGCTGCAACAGTGGGTAATTGATGATGGCATGTTTAAAAATTCAGGATTGACGGAAACGGTTTGACTTTTGCTGAGGAAAATGTGAATGGTGGTTTTTCCATCGACCGACATCACTCACGGACAACATTTCATGAAGCCGAGAGCCATTTTTGGAAATGGTAAACATCACACTGTCAAGATAACTATTGATCTCTAACTCATTAATTCTGCAGTTATTTAGTTATTTGTCACACTGTCGTGATAACTGGTGATCTCGTAACTCATTAATTCTGCAGTTACTTAGTTATTTGTTCCGTCTCTCCTTCCAGTCTTGCACAGTGGCTGTGATCGTTCCTGAAGTCGAAGCCGTCAAGAGGTGGGCAGCCCATCAGCAAATTCCAGGCACCCTGTCCGTGTTGTGTGCCGATGACAGAATAAGAGATTTGATAATGAATGATATCACGCAGCTTGGAAAAACAGGAGGATTAAAGTCATTCGAGCAGGTACGTACTGAGGAGTCGAGACGAGACAGAGTTATTCACTTTTCTGGACCTTTGCTTCAGTATTATCAGTGTTCCCACTCAAACCGTATGCAAAAAAGACCTCAGGGTGAGTGGGTGCATGGGTCCAGTGTGGCACCCCAGATGGGTTTTGTAAAGACTTTTATTTCCTTCACAAGAAAATGGGGGGTGAAAAATCTTACATTAAAGCTAAAGCATTGGAATCATGTTTTAACTGTAATACAGAACTGAGTCCTGCACAATGGATGCTCGGGAATGGATGGTCAATCGTGGACGAAAGCACTCAGAATGCCAGATCTGCATCACGAGTTGAAACATGCACGTTTTCATGCTGTGTTGAAAAAAAAGGCACGGAAAGGAAATGAGGTACCTATCATGCACCTGCGCACACCAATCTTGCCTATTTCCAAAACACAGCATCATCATTTCCGTGGTGGGGGTTGGGTGAACACTTCACGAAAAAAAAAAGTTGAGGTTGAAGGACGTGTGCACACCTGCGCATTTAAAAATGGGATTAAAACCCATTTTTGAATGGGATTAAAAAAATTTAAATTTAAAAAAATTTTAAATGGGATTAAAACCCATATTATTGAGCATGATCCAGTTCAATAGCAAACAGAAAAGTCTCCAATCTGCCGTGAAGAGTCTTACCAATCGTGAGTCGGAGTGGGTGGGGGATCGTCATTCGTTAGGTAGAAATTGAAATTGAAGCACGATAAACTTCACAAAAGGGTAATTGTCCAATCAGGTAGCCCTGTTCGTGACAAACCAGGATGACCTACCACTTCAGCGACGTAAAGACCACAGAACTTAAAACAGATCTTAATGCGTAACAGAAGCGGAAAAAAACACAGTGAACATGTGAAGTTCGATTCATTCGCTTCGAGCAGTGTTCCCGCCGTTCCCGGTACTGGCTTCTGCTGAGCGGCTGTTATTCTGATTGGTGGAGGGTAGCAGGTAAAGGTGATAGCCACCTTCTTAGAACGTGGCATCCGATTACTTCACCATTTCACCAAACCTATACCGTATGTCCCAAAAGTCGCTGAACAACATGGTAGGCCGTAGGAGTGTTTCTTTGGCCGTGTTTTCGCGCCGATGTGTTTCCTTTTCTTATCCGGGACTACATGATTCCGGTGCCGAAAGGAAGAGCGAGATGCGAGCTTGTAGTACGCTGCAGCAAACACCGTCAGCAGAGTTGCTGGCAGCCATAAGTGTGGATGTGTTTCAAGTTGATCATATTAGCGGCATTAACAACAGATGAGCGGGTGGAGTTGGTGTTGCTGATCGGGGACAATCACCTGTCTTATCGCGATGCGATAGAAATGTTCCAGGCCAGGCACCCAAATCGGGCACCCCCGTCTGTTTCCAGTGTGTCGGCTTTTATCCAAATATTCTGGCAGACAGAACACCCGTTGTTGGTCGTCAGCAATCCCCACTGGTCAATGCCGACTCATTCGCAGACCTATCAGGGTCTATCCTCGATGTCGAACGGTTCAAAGGAGGATAACTCCGTCAGGATCAAGGAGTATTTCGAAGTCGATCCTGAACAGTAGATTCGGCAGGCCACTCAACATCCACAAATCCTCTATCCAGCGCTTTATCCGCCAGCAAGTATTCAGGGACTGCAAGTTTCAGCCGATGCAACTGTGGATCAATCTCGCTGGCTGCAGATGGCAGAGTTGTTGCTGGAATGCGTCGAGGTCCGGGTTTTGATCAACACTTACGAGTCCTATAGTCACAGACGAGGAAATATTTTATTTGCACACACCGCCGAACAAACAGAACACCGGTTGCTGGTCGACAGCAATCCCCACTGGTCAATACTGACTCATTCGCAGATCTATCAGGTTCTTTTACCACTGTATAACCGTTTGGATGGGTTTAATAAACACAGAGATTGTTGGATCGTTCTTATTTCTGGCTACGGCTCACCGCACCATCGTCCCTGAACATGCCGCAGCAGGAAATTTGGGCCGTTCGGCCAAATGGAACGTACGCGGGGCGTCCCGGAAAACCCAAACCATAATCCTTGCAATACATTCCTGTAGGGCTAAGGATCGCATTCACGTCCCACGACCCCAAAATGGCGGTAAATTGCGACAATAACCCAGGAACAACTCGGAAACGTCTGGCGAAAATGGTTGTTTTGATTACGTCATTGCATTCAGCCAATGGCGATGTTTTCGAGCATATTATTAAGATTTCGTGAAGCCATCTCCACACTCGCGCGGCTCTAAACAGACAGTTGCCTCGAGCCTAATGAATTTTGGGGATATTCCTGGCCAAAGAAACGCAATTCGATGTTGTTCGGTGACTTTTGGGACACACTGTATACTGGCAGCACAATGAATGCTACTGCACTGCCAGTATTCAAGTTTGGTGCAATGATAAAGACTCCCTGCTAAGCCTTTGGATTGGAGATACTAGAGCCAACACAATTACTCACAGTTACGACGATTTCTTTGGGTCCGAATTTTGAAAAGTAGCAAGGTTTCGGCAAGCCAAAAACGCTTGAAAGGCGTGTTTGTTACTCGGCCGACGGCAGATTCGATGAAACTGTAATTCCGGCTGTAATGTAAACTGTAATGGCCAGTGTTTGTTACGACGGTTTCTGTATTCGAGAATAGCCAAAGCCCAAAACCAAGAATCACGGAATTGCTGAACATGACCATGAATGTTACTGAGTGCCATATGCGTATCACCATTACTTCATTTCAGCTTTTTGTACACTTGTCCCATTTTGTAACAAACCCCCCCCCCCCCCGTTGAGAGACCAACGTCCTTGCGCAGAGCTGTTGGAAACACACATGATGTTGAACAAACACTTGGGCACACATTTCCAAGTTGATCGTAAGAGAGTGGATGGCACCTAATGTTGAAGTGGCAAATATTTTCTCAATGAATGAATATCTGGTTGCATTTATATTTTTATTCTAGGTGAAAGACATTTACCTTCATCCTGACCCGTTTTCTGTTCAAAACGGTCTCCTAACTCCCACCATGAAGTCCAAACGACAGGACCTGAGGGCGTACTTCAAGCCACAAATCGAGGATATGTATGCAAAACTGTGATGAGTAATAATTCAGTGATGAGTGTTGTGATTTGAGCATTGCGAGAGAATGTTATAATTTGTGCAGGCTGGTTCTAGATGCAACGTTCAATGGAACAGAAGCCGTTTCATCAATTCCGCACAGTCCACTCTTGCACACTTTAGCAAGTTTCCAGAAAAGCGAAAATGACATGAATCTTGCTGTTCAGTCGCAGCTCGATTTCAGTGACATGCAAACACAGTGGAAGAAACATTGGCAAATAAATGCCTGGACATTGGGGGAATAGCTTATCGGTTGCCCCCATGGTTTCGTTGGTCTTTGACCACCCACCATACATGGTGCTATGAAAATAGTTCTTCGAAGTCTCCTTAAGGTGAATTATTTTCGAATGTGTGTGATTGTGAAAGTTACCTGCAGAATTGTTTGGCATACAACATGTCTTTATTCATTTCTAATTCTTCTGATGCTGTTCTTTACACAGCGTGTTTCACTACGGCAGTTTTTCCCAATTGTGAAAGTTCAATTGTGGCTTGAGATGCTTTTTGTTCACTTTCTTTAAACCATCGCAAGGTATTTATTTTCTTTGTTAAAACTTTCTTTAAATCATTGCAAGGTATTTTCTTCTCTCCCTTTTTTGCATTTAAGTTTCTTTTGTAATTAAAACGGCAAATGCCAACAAAGTTGGGCTCAAGGCCGCAGCAACAGTGAGCTCCAAGGTGCAGACCTGGCGGGGGTTGGGATAGGAGTCCTGAAAACCCCAAAGTTGAGAGTTAAAACAATGTTTTAACAGAGTTTTAAGAGTTGAAACAAAGTATTTCACGATTGTGAGAAATCTCCTGCTGACATGAACCTCCGTGGTATTTTTGCTCAGTCTGTCCTGCATTTTACGCAGGCCTCCCAATACAAGGATAATCAGGGGTTTCGCAAGTAATGCATTTGCAAAAGCAAGTTGCAATTGCAACTTGTGATTCTTGAGACATTTTCCTTCTGTTTGGGGGGGGCATAAATTCGGAATGGGTACAGGTGCAAGGCCAAACTACTGAAATTGAGATGAAGATCATCGTGGCCACGAGAGAAATGAGGCTGAGATGTGAGAAGCATCTTGAATTCTGAAACAAATGCGGTGAGAACCTGAAATTGTCAAAAAACTCCAACTTTTGGGGGATTTAGTCTCACAAAACCCTGTGTCATGAGTTCTGCCCCTTGGCTTGGATCTCTGCTGGAACTGCCACCCCAGAACCTCACATTTTGATAGCCGTAGCTATTTTCCCTGGCCAGAATCGCATCTACACCACGGTTTTAAATGTCCGATATTTTAACACTCATCTGTCCGATATTTTAAAGGGGTGCATTTTTCGAAGGATGGTGGCAGGCCAAGTTCTGGAAGATTTTTAAGCAAATGGCTGCAAGACTTGAAGAGCCAGATGACCAAGAGGACTGAAATGTTGTATTCATGCATCTTTACGTCCTCCAATACCTCACCAAAAATGGCAAAAATCACCTTGATCGGAAGAGAAATTCAGGGATTTGATTTTGTATTGGTGGGCTGGGCTCCCTCAAAGATCGGCAATGAAACAAGGTCTTTAAACCAAACTACTTTGAGTAGGAGGAAAATGCAAATATGCGAAGTTGGATCAGGATCAAAGCAAAGGTTATGTTACTGTGCCTCAGAAATGCCAATATGAAAATGTCTGCTGCATCCGTAAGAAAGGCGAGTTGTCTTGAGAGATCATTTTTTTTTAATTGCACATGCAATTGTTTGAAAATCATTGCAATTGCACCCACATTGTCCATCTTTCTCATTGATTGGTTGCACCTGCCAACAGTTAATTTAATTTCTTCAGTCCTTCGGAAGCCCCGAGCAGATTTCTGCAAGTTTCAATCTCAACTGCAAGCTAACATCTCTCTTCACGAATAGCATGACCTCTCTTGAAAACTTGACTGAAGACTTTGCAGGGATAGATTGGTGAATGCTATGACTGCATAGTGCAGCTGTTCCTTTCTTTTGATGTTAAAAAAAAATTAGTGCCAATTTTCAAACTGGTACAGTTTCCAATTGCAGTGTTCTCCGTTTTTAAGTAGGATCGAGCGGAACACATTAATTTGTAATGTGTTAACACATTTCACATATTGAAATAACACGTTTCATATTTACCATTGTAGCTTTAACTATTTACTGTGATCGATAGATAACCTGTCACCAACGTCAATCTTGATGAAACTTTGGTATTCTGTATTTTTTGTAGATATTTCCTCCTGCATGGCTGAACATTTGAGATAACATCACTTTTGGTCGTAAAAGAAAACTCTTGTGATGCAAATAGTTCCATTTTCTGTGAAAGGCTGACTGCTTACCCCAATGAGCTTGTGTGGATCCGTAATCTTGTTAAATAACCCCAAGTGGCCTCCAAAATACTCCTTACTCTTTGGACAAATGTTTTTTTTTTGGTCTCCTGATATGATAAGGTGTTATAACTGGTGATAAAAATACATACGAGTAAGATAAAATATCATAAAAGGTGACCCTTTTGCTCTAACGTGGATATTTTGAAGGATTTTCTTATCCTCTTGCTTTTAGCTGCACAATAAGGGTTCAGTCAAGTGATACCTTCAATCCCTTTTGAAGATTTAAGCTGAGAACCCTCACTTCACACGCTGTTCAAATATGAGTACACACATGAAACTTTCAATTGTTTGCTTAAGGTAATACAATCACTGATTTTGATGAAAAATCATAAAAAAATCGATTTTCCACTTAATGATATCACCAGAAAGCTGAACATTTACTGAAAAAAATGGTCTTTGTTTCGTCAAAATCGGACTAAAATTGCGGTTGTAGTGAATTTCTAAAGGTCGCTCCCACAGGCGGAATCGGTTGTAATTCTACAAGTCGCGAAAGCCCGACATTTTTGTTTGGCGCTATATCTCCGCTTGCAATTTTTGGCAATTTTCAAGCTGAAAAATGCATCTCCTCCTAAACGGCTCGACCGATTTGGCTTAAATTTTCACCGGATCTCCGGGGACATATTCCCAAAAAATCTGCCTCAATTGGAACCTTAGCACCATTGTGAGGCCCATTTTGGGGGATTTGAATTTCATACGCTGCCCAAAAAAGTCCAGCGCTAAAGGGAAAACGACTGTTCAAAGAGTTTTGGAGGTCACAGAAAGTTTGTGGAGGCAGTATTTGTAGTCATAGACACATATTAACCTCCTGTTAAATATCTCCCAGATAGGCCAAGGCGTTTAGGAGTAGTATGAATTCTAACGCAAAGCACTTTTCCAACGCATTTTTGATTTTTTTCTCAAAAACTAAAAGTGATAGAAAACCCTACTCTGCACCATGTTTTTAGATTAAGAAAGACCTACAAAACAAAAAAAAGTTCATAAAAATCGGACCACAGACACCGAAGTTGGTCCGATAGGTGATATCCTTACCTTAATCGGATTTTCAGCAGTTTTTACTGCTGCAGAATTAATGTGATTTCTCTCCAACATACCTTAATCAAGAGACATAATAAAATACTTGTAAAATGCCTAACAGCAAAATCCGTTCATTGGTTGAAATGAGACATTTCGCTCCTGCTTCATGGAGCTACCTTCAGGCAAATGCCGAGGAATGAAAGAAGCTCCACGAAGAGGGAACGAAACGTTACCTTTCTACGCATTTCAAAGAACGAACGAATTTGGCTACTTCACAAGTAATCTATTATGTCTCCTGATATGCCCGTTCATGGTGCATGTGCTGAAATTGTTATACTTTTTAAAGCATTGTTATGCTGTAGATTTTGAACGTGTATAGTGGCGGTGGAAAAAGATTACTCATACATGTGTTTTTCCCATCTAACTGTTGCCTCCGAAACTTTTTTTTTCTTTCTTTTTACTCTTATGCATTTGGTAGAAATCAAAGCGCCAAATTGCAATGGAGCTTTCTAGAGGTGTCAGATTTTGACTTCAGTGATGAAAGAGGATCTTTTATTTCTAAAGCATGTAGTTTTTGCTAAAATCTCAAGAATGGAAATTTTTCACATGTATGGGTAGTCTTTTTCCGCCGCCAGTATACAATGCATCGTGTGTCACTCTGCTGCCGTTAATACAACAGAGGGTGACTACGTGGATTTTGAAATCGAATTCATGATTTTTCCGAATACAATGACATTTTCAGGAGCCAGCTGCAATGATCATGAAAAAATGGTTCCCTCCCATTATTTTTATCGGAATTAAATTGGGACCTTTCTTGATCTTCAAGCGAACCTGCCTCAGCATCTGACTGAAGGGAACTGAATGAGACTGGTTTCATTCAGAATGGAAAATGATTTACTATTTAGTATTTTCATTCCAAGAGGACAATGAATACAACAAAGGTGCAGTTCCATTATGTCATTTTTGATGCGTATTTGTCATTAAATTAAATGACTGGCTACCTCATAAGTTTACATGTCCAGTGGATTATCCTTGAACAACAGTATGTCGTGCTCAACAGTCTCATAATGCTATTTTCGCTGTATCATAGTGGTGCTTATCAATTATTATGCAGTCGAGTCTGGCCTTTGTCACTGTGTCATCCAAGTAAAATGGCGATGAAAAAGGCTCCCATTTGTTTCATTGTTGTGGTGGCTAAAATTGATAACAACCTGCCATTTAATGGACAAGGAGAGTCAAAAGTGGCGTCAAAATGACAGAATGGAATGCACCTTAAGGAAACTGTTTCAGAGGGAACTTTCAGATAACTGGTTAACATTTAGTGATAATCTCCCCAAAATTTCAGCAAATTGGTATTCGTAAATAATGCTGTTGTGATGGTATGCCTTGATCTGTGCAACATAACAATCATCCATCAACTAAGGATTGATTAGTATCCTTCAAAAATGAAGTTTGCTAATTGCTATTCTTGAGTTGCAATATTCCGATTCTGTATTCTTCTGATTCTGTTTTCTAGACTGCTCTCGTGTGAGATACGTATGCACAAATATACAGAAAGGATTCACAAATATTCCCATTTGACTGTCGTCTATTATTTGTTATTTATTTTCCACCCAATTATGAATTCCAACCAAATTGCCAGAATTTCGGCCAATCAGATGCATTCGAAACTGAAATGACACAATTATTATAACAGTTGTTTATGAATACGCAGATTCCCGAAGCGAAATTTGGCAGCAGCTGACGTGGCCAAGTGGTCTATTGAATCGGGCTACGAATATGCCACGGACGTTACAGGGGTGGTGGGTTCAAATTCTGTGGGAAGTGCGTTTGTAAAAATTACTTTTGAAAAATACCTTAGACACCAGGCAGTATGCAGATGTTGGGCTATGTAAGCTTTTCATGTTGATTGTGGTTTCAATTTAGGATGCACCTGATTGGTCAAACTTCTGGCGATTTGTTTGGAATTTTCATTGTTCGTTTGCGGTTGGGAACAATCATCACCAATTCATGGAGTGCACCAAAAGAGGGTAAACTTTATTCCCAACAAAAAATCCACAAGAGGGCCAAATAACGAGGGTCTTTCAGCAAACTGGCCTGCCCAGTGGAAAGAAAACTCAGTACAGATGTGTCAAGTGTCAATGCCTTTTTTTACTTTGATCGAAAAAGAGACCCTCAAAGTGAAGGATGCAAATTGCATTTCAAAGCGGCATGAGTTAGATCGTTCCCATTTTCTCTGAACGATATTATGTTTTCCCTGAACGATATTTTGACATACTCCTTTATATTGTTGCAAAGATCCTCTCATCCGTTGAATTGGTTGCTGAGTGGATGACGAGGCAATGGGGAAGATATCTTACAGCTGCATATCCGGTCAATGTTCTGGAAGGGAAATTCCATTGCACTCAGTGATGGCAATCTCATTCCCAACTGGCAAGAAAACTTTGCTTCGTCATAGGGGCGAAAAATCATGCAAATTTCTTGCATGAACACGACCAGCTCATTCTGACATGTCTGAAATGGACGTTTGCATAAATTATTACGAGAAAGCAGGCTTAACATTAACGGTAGGCCTATGCATGTGGGTGCACACAGCTCAACTGCAAGGCAATCGCCCATGTGGGCCATATGAAGATCATGAAGAGATGAACGAAAGTTCTGCAAAGATGTTCACAACTGAAGAATTTGAAACAACCTCCGTCGCATTTGCTAGGATTCACATGGACTCGTGCAAATCCTGAATGACAAGGCAGCTGTACACCTTGATCATGTTCGATAATTAAGGGAGAACATGTTCGATAATTAAGGAAAACTGCATTTGGTGTATGTGCAGTCACTGAAGAATCAATAATGATGACTCCTGCAATACAAGTTCCCGCATTGGATCATGGAAGTCATTGTTGCCTCTGTGGCTGCACAGTCAGAGGCAAAAATGACTCCCTTCATTCAAGTGCTAAAACATTGGATGATGGAAATCATGATTGATTCTAACAGGTATCACTGCTGTGACACCTCTGCACATTCATAGAAACAATTATGACTTCCAATATCCAATATCGGTACTTGTATCAAGGGAGTCATTGTTTTTCTGGTTGTACACCCCCTGAAAGAATAAGTGCAGCCATGGCCGGCACAGCACATCCGTGATGCCACTCATGTATTATCACAGAAACAATACTGACTCCCATGATCCAATGTAGGTATTTGTATTGAGATAGTCATAATTAATTTTCTCGCCATCATAATTAATTTTCTCGCCACTGTACAGAGGAGGCCAAGCAATTGTGACAGGTGTCGGATTTTCGGACGACCCAGCTGCCTGAGGCGTACGTTTATTCGCCGTGGCAAGGGCCGCCGCTTTCGTTGTTTGCAGCGCGAGTTCATGACCCCCTGCGATTTTTGAAAGCGAGCGCTTCAGTTTGCCGGAAGGAATCGGCTGACGTGCGTCAAGTCTGTTTCCCACGGCATGACTCCTGAGGCATGTTTGTCGTGCACCAACCTTTGACAGGAAAGCGTGACGTGCGTGCTGCGTGGGAGTCCTGGCGCGCTGACGGGCATTGAAGGAGCATCCAAGAACCCAGGCCCTCTAAGGGACGTGAGGCCGTTCCCTTCCCCCTTCACGCCCAGTTGACAAGGGCCCCTCTCCCGTCCTCTGCACTGGGAAGTGGACGATCGTCTTGCTCGTCATTATTGTAAAAAACCGCTGTGTTCCGCGTGGCACCGCCTGGCCTGCCAAAAAACGGGCTGATTGTCGTGGAATTTGGTGACGAGCTCCACGATCGTTGTCCTCCGTAGGCCTGTCGCTGCCCGAATCTTTCCATTTGTTTGCCTGCTTGAGAAACATCCCAACTGCCATCCCATGCAGAAAGGGGACGACTGCACAACATCGAGACATTCTTCTTGGTCCAAAATCACCTCAACACGATGCTTGCCAGGAGATATCAGTTCGCCGCAAATTGACTGCCGCTGTCCAACACCGACTGGCCCGCTCTTCCCTGATATTCAACGCTTTTTTTAATTGCATTCATTCCTGTAAATCAGCAGCCGCGCCTTATCGCTGCGCATCGCGAACGTATGTGGAACGAACAGCTTCCGTCGGCAGGGAAGCCCAGCTTGTCACACGGGGAGGCCAACTTGTATCGGCCTGTGCCGAGAAACAAACACGTGAAAAAAGTGAAAACTGATTTTTTAAAAAGATTAACTGCCTGGAAAATAATCAACCTGGAAAACAATGGAAGGCGCGAACACAGTACTCCGCAGAAAAAACGTCCCTGTCACATTTGGGTGGCCCCATCTGTACATCGACCGAAATGTCATGCAAAAAATGTGACACCGGAGTCGTGATTGCTCAACAACCAATAGCGACAGTTTCTGCAATTTTTATTGGAATTTGTGCAAAATGGGCAATTTGAATTTGGCAACACCCAAAAGTATAAAGCCCAAGTCATGTCTCTCCATTTTCTGACTCCACCCCCTGAAACACAGGATCTGGTCTGCCAAAAGCTGAAGGCAATCACATGTCAGGCCCGAGGGCAGGCAAATTAATGCTCATTTACCAACTGCAAATCATTTCACATAACCGAGTCGCAAAAACAGACAGTGACAAGGTGAAAAGTGCAAAATTTCTGTTAACGCCAGAAAAAGCTGCAAAATCCCAACGCATTTATTTAAAAGGCATTTGCGAGTATTTTGTTGTATTTGCAGAGTATTTTTTTACTATCTTTGTTCCATCATTGAGCTGGTTTTCGTTGAGATTTGATTTGTCTTCAATGAAAACTTTTTAGGCTGGAAACAGCAAATCCAGCCTGTGCGCAGAACGACGCTTTGTCCTTGTTGAGAAAATTTCATAAAAAAAGTTCTATGCATTCCATCATTGAATCCTCAGTCGTCGAAAAATTCTGTCAGTCTGCAAATTGCATTTTTTGACTATCTGTATTCCAAAACTAAATGCATTCGCACGAAAGCAAAAATCGCAGGCCAACAAATGTTTGATGTCAAACTAAAAACCGCCAAAACAGCCGCTAACGACGAAAGCCCATGTGAATGACCATTCAGAGCAATAATGGGAGAACATGCAAAACGTCCTACACAAGAAATTACAATCATTATTGTATGCTGAAATTTGTTTTCCAAAAGTTCCAAAATGCTGGCAATTCAACTTTCCTGGCCCAAATCAGCACTGCGTTCTGTAATGTGATCTGCTTACTTGGCCCATTAGCATATATTTTCAAAGTTTGTGCGCCATTATTTCAATGATTCCGTGTGCCAAGAATGAATACACTCCGATTTGCTGAATTTTTTGCCATACCATTTGTTTTAATCCAGGTTAGATTAAGGTTTTGGTTTTGAAATTTAAGAATTAATAAGAATTAAGAAACGGTTTTGAAAATTTCGGCATGAACAATATCAGCATGATTTTGAAAACGGCAGCATGAGAAATTGCATCAGATTCCCATGCCATGTGCATTCTCCAAAGCTTTAATTCAGACTACACGAAACCCTTGTAGATAAATCCCACTTTTTCAAATCTCAGACAAATCAAATTCAAATTGATTCAGACGTATCTAATTCAAATACCACTTTTTCCCCCTGCCAAATCTTTCCATCCGAGGCCATTTGGGGACATTGGTTTGGTTGCTGTGCCAACCAGCTGACAAAAAAACAACAAAAATACAGCGAGAACAATGTGTTTTGAACACATCAAATCTGTCAGATATTTAACCAGTGCATTGTGCAGGAGTCAGTCGATCAACAATTCAGCTTTCAAAAACTTTTCAGTTTCCAATGAAAATGTCATGCCAGCATGCAGTTTCTTGTGACTGATCAGTGCTGTGAGGCTGATGAAATGCTTGCCACAAATATCGCAATCGAGACTGGAAGAATTCGCGTGGCACATGAGATGCATGAGGTAGCTGGACTTGTAGGAATATGTGAGACAACACTCGTCACAAGTCCACTGTTTTCTTCCCGAATGGCATCTCAAGTGATGAGTTAGACCCACCTTTTTATAAAACGATTTGCCGCATATTTCACACATGTAGTCTTTTTGGCCAACGTGAATTTTCTTGTGTGCCATCAAAGTTGCCTTTTCGACAAAGGCTCCACCGCACGTTTCACGGTTGAAGTTTCTTTGTCCATGATGGCACTGCATGTGTCCGACAGGTGAACATTCCAGGCCAACACCACTTTCACAAACATCACACTTGTTGTCCCTGGCATTTTCGTAGGCAGGGATTGATTGCTGTTTCGATGGTTGATTCTTTTCAAACGTCACGGAGTACTGATCAAGCTTCCGGTGGCCAACACCATGCATCTTTAAATGAGTGGACAACGCAGGACGTGACAAGAAAGACTTGTTGCAATAATCGCAACTGAACGGTCTCTCCAATTCCTTTTGCATGTGGACTCTAATGCGGTGGTTCTCCAATGAAGACTCGCTGCAGAATTTATAGTTGCACAAATCGCAATGGTATGGTTTCGTACGATGCACAGTTGCTACGTGAATTTTCAGATTGTGCTTCTCACGGAACGATTTGTCACAGATCTCACATCCAAACCGATTCACGTTGCTTCCGTGGATTCCTTGATGTTTGGTTAAGTTTCGCAACTGCGAAAAGAGCATGTCGCACGACGAGCAGACGAATGGTTTCTGGCCTGAGTGAGCAACGTTCATGTGATCGACCAGGCTTCTCTCGCCAAGGACAACGAAAGAGCACAGCCTGCATTGATGCACCACTTCACGACCTCGAATCCCGCTGTATACTCTTGAAAGATCCGCATCATCACTGCTTTCAGAATTGATGTCCCAAAATTCGCACTTCAGCTCATCACCTGGAAGGCGGTGAAAAACGAGAATGAGAGAAGAAAAGAGGTACCATCTGGTTGGTTGATTCTTTGCCAAAGCATCACAGACGGAAAAATAAATTGAAAGCCATTCATTTTGAAATGACAGCACAGCCTGTCATCCACTCTAGAATGAAAATGACAGCACAGCCTGTCATCCACTCTAGAATGGATGACAGGCTGGTCCATTTGGAAAGATAGCTTCCATCGATTCAGAAGGACTCATGCAGGGTGCAGCCAGCAGCAGAAGAGTATGTATTTGATGATCAGAATGACTGCAGCAAGAAGGAACAGTGCAATAGTGCATTTTCAACGCGATGGCATTTGAAAATTTATTGATGCTTGATGAAAGGTAGTGAACATTGGTGAAACACTTGAAGACTGTCAGATGGTTGGTGTTGCCATAATGAAGCATGCATGGAAAAAGGTGGCACGTACTCAATGGCGCCGGAGCCGGGGGGCAGTTTGCCCCCCCTGAAAAAAAATCAGGAGGGGCATTGCCCCTCCTAAAATCCAAGATGCTGCCACCGTTGTAAAGTATCTGGACAGGTCCCGCACTACCCCTCCTATGATCTCATCACAATGGGCATTCCTTCACAAAAGGAGAAACTCCAAATTTTTACTTGTGGTAAAGGGTAAGTGGTAAATTGTAATGACCTTTTCCCAACACAACACTGCCTGCCGAACTCTTTGAATGCTGCGCTGCAATGTGGGTTCATGCATTCTCTCCACATGCAGAGCAGAGGGAATGCAATGCAACTCCTCAACTTCCCAATTCAACTCATACCTCTCCTCTCTCTGTTCTCACGTGCATACTCAGGTTATACACCACTGCACCAGCAGCACATTGCAGTCTGGTTATTGTTTAGACCACCTCCAGAAGTTTGATCATCTCATTTTATACCTGAAAATGTGAAATTATTCAGTTTTAAGAAAAGGGTCAGTGATGAGCCTCTTGCTTGTTCCGTTCCCTTCCATGGATCTGTGGCGGATGACTGATAACCTGAGCTGCACTGCAGAGCTGAACACCTCATATCAGAATCAATGAACACTGAAAAACAATGTTGAATTCAATTCTGAAAATCAATGTTGTTGAATTGATTTGCTGCAATTTCTGTTCCAAACGCCATGGGATCGAACAACTGTGACATTCGCGCTGTGTTCTGTTTTTCTTGTGTGTGACTTTAAATTGGTCCACCAATATAGGTCACAAAGAAGAGCAAGACGGCTGTGGCAATTATGTGGCATTGAGAGAAAACTCTTACAGCGGAGAGATCAATGCGGGGTTAACGATAACTCCGAGTTGCGAGGCAAATTTTTAGCATTGAAGTAAATGGCACCCCGTGATGATCTCTCCGCCGTTAGTCTCCCTTCAACCTTTTGATGCCCAATTGGCATCATCAGTCTGCATTGAGATCTCAAATCGGTTTCCTATAGTTACCTACTGCAGTGGACTGGTGCACACTGACCGTTCCATCCAATAACACGTGCGAATAACAGGAGGAAGATGGTTCTGTGCTGTTGTCTATCGTGTTATTTTCCACAGTGGTCCGAAAGGCAAAACTATTTTGAGCTTGGAGAGAGCTGTGTAAACTTTGTTTTGCAACCGGATGACTTTATCGCTTGATTGAAATCAATTATTCATTTTGTGATGAAAAACAGCTTGAAAATAATCAGTGGGGCGGGACGAAGTTATTTGGAGAATTGAGTAAAATTCGATCAATTTTGAAGGGATATTCGGATTGAGTAAAAAACGCCTTTGTCACGATGGCACGGGTTGGCAAGTGACTGTTGAGTTTTTCATTTTCCGCAATTGTTATGAGAGTTGTTTTTGGGTAACAAATTTTCACATATAGAGAGCTTCTGGGGGCCTTCGCCCCCCAGACCCCCCACCAGGGTATCTGCCCCTTGGATCCCCGCCGGGTGCTCCCGCCCCCGGACCCCCCGAACTATGGGTCGCTACGCGGCCCATGCTTCGCCCCCCTGAATTTTTTTACTTCCGGCGCCCTTGCACGTACTCGCATTTTGGATTCCAAGGAATCATCCCGCGTGCCCTTTCCAAAAAAAAATTGAATCTTTCATTCAAGATTTTTTTGCCATATCCTTTGCATTTTTCAGGCCATTGCTGGTGGATTTTCGAATTTTTTTTTTTGGCGAATGTGGAGGAAGGTTTCAGCCAAACAATTCTGTTAAACCCAAAAATGGTCTTTTCTCCATCTGGGTCTCTCGTCACGTATCTGCCGTGAAGGCAGTTACCTGATGTAACATTAGTCTGTGAAAGGTTAAAGCGAAGTAACAACAATAAACCAGCTTGAGACATACTCGTGTGAACCACTCCAGTGCAGCTTTCCTCGTCAGATGAAGATTCCATACACATTCCTTTCATGCCGAGCACTTGCAGCAGAGATTGCATGACACAGCCATGAGCAGAATACAAGACAAGCCAGATACTCAAGATGACATTTTGGGGCACTTTCAACTGCTGCTTGAATGATGCGTCAGTGTCAGACAGATTTCATTCAGAAGATACCACAAATGTGCTTCCAAGTGAAGTGGTCACAGCCATCCTTTTGCCCTAATTGAAGAAAAACAAATTATGATGGCTGTTGGAGCTGAAAACTTGACTAAAACCCGATGTATGCATAACCACCTCAGAGGCATAATTGTCAGTGAAATGAGGGACGACAAAGCTGCAATGAGGCTGGCAATGGTCAAGCTTATTCGGGGGCCTTTCATTTTTGGAGGGCTCGATGCAGTTTCCTGCATAATCCGAATGTCGTATATTCGTGGTGCATGCTTCCGTTCGTTCTTAGAGGTGCCTGCATCGAAATGTGGTGGAAGAATGTTTAATAAATAATCCACCAATGGCATCCCTCCATCTCGTGTTTCAAGCTTGAATGGAATAAAAATGAACTCTTAAAAATGTGAAAAATTCTCTTAAAAGTGAAAAGTTCTCTTGAAAAAGTGAAAAATTCACAAAAGTTCCTGTCATTTTTATGACTTTCGCTTTTTAAAAAGCAATTGCTTCCGGAAGCACGTTGGAATTCTCCTTTAGCTGCGAAGAGATCTTCAGTGGTTATGCAATTCATAACCACTAGACGGTTGTGGGTGCAGATTTTGTTTTTCCTGGGGACAGGATCAATCCGAAAAAGAAAATCACCACAAAACCTCCAATGGTCCTAATATAGGTGTGGTGTCCTTCCAATGCACTTGGATCTCTCTGGCTGAGGGCAAGAAACTTTGCTTTATCTTCCTTCTCACCGACCCAGCCACTTTGAAATCCTATGGGAAGTTTTCGTGCCACACCAGAATTCCACTGCCATGGCGATTTTTACTCCAGTGATTATTTGTGTGCTTTTACCACATAGCTGATTTCCACAACACATTGCAAAAATGCCATGGAAAATCCATGTGAAATATTGCGACTGTTCAGATTTTGGCAACAACTTCATGCTGTAGAAATTACAGATCCTCTAAAAAAACTGAGATCAGAATCAGACACCTCAATTCGTAGAAAACACTGTTGCAATCTGGCGCTTTAATTCCTTCCGCCTGCATAAGAGTCAAAAAAGTAAAAAAGTTTTGGATCAACGGTTAAATGCGCATGTGCGAGTAGATACATAAATTCCGTCACGACAGTTTTCCCTCAGTACACTTCACAGGGACTGGACAAATAGCAAACTTCGCCATATTTTTATCATGAGCCGGTGGTGCCACAACAGTTCGTTTGTTCTGGTTGCACACTCGATATTCTGGTTTTGATCAAAATCTGGTTGGGAATGCCAAAAATACCAGAGTTTTCCACACAAGTGCGATGTGATTTTGATTGTGAACAACTGTTGACATTTTGATATCCATAGTTGTCAATCAGGCTAAAATGCCAGTGACATATCGTGTGACTTCATTTTTATTTCACAAAGAGGATCATTTCTGTTACTCACTTGTGTTGGTTGGCTGCCGGCCGCCTAACACCACTCTGATGTGAAGACTGAAGACCCTTCAATAAGTCCATCGATGCTACTGTTTAGATGAGATTCACCCAATTGTCTGTCGTCATGGCAGGTATCCAGTTTTGTCAAGAGCTGCCTTGCTGAAGAAGTCAAAAACACTTGCTTAGATCCTACCCAGACTGCTGGAAAAGCACAAATATTGCTGTCAGCATATCAACAGAAAGTTTTTATCTGGAGTTTTATGTCTGCCAGTCACAACCCACTCACGCAAGACAAGTTGGGCAGCAGGGCTGTGAGTAACAAGTGTGTACCGATTAATCAACATTTTAATCTCTGATTTTGAATCAGATACTTCTGGATAAAGGATTCCAATTAAAGACGACCTTTCTTCTACGAAGGCTGTTCAAAATCAAGCGAGACTGTTGTGATCATTTCTGTGTTCGTTGCCCAATTCGTTCGCTTTGTAATTTTTCAATAAAATCACCCCCTTCTGCACTGATCCACCATGTTTTACAATTCTGCTTGTCCGTAAACATATGCTACAGGGTGTTTTAAAAGGGGATATTCAGAACACCTGCCGCTTCCTTTGATTCTACCTCAGCTGAGAGAAAGCGCATGCTTTTCACATGTTTTGCAACTTAAGGAAAAGCAAAAACTTCAGGTTAGCAATGTGAGGATTGAACATTTGATGCAGTTCACATTCAGTGGTTCTGCTGGCCAGGTAATCGCCCTCAATTGCATATGTTTGTTTTTCAGCAAAACCTGCATTGGGAACCTCTGATGACGAAACCGTTTTTCCCAGAAATCTTGCCAAATCCCATGAAATCTCTCACCATTGATGCTTTTTTGATGTCGCTACAGATTGCTAACAGCAAGAAAATGCCCTACATCCTTAATTACTGCTTCAATGTTCTCTGCTCAATGTTGTCAGCTTTTTCGGTCAACTTCTCTGAATAAACGCCCGTTGTTTTCTCCGGAACAGGAAAAATCACACAAAGTAACCCCTAGCGACAGAGCACAACCTCCTCCAGCATAATGGATAAGAAACTGTTCTTTTTTCCTGGTGAACGCAAACAAAATCATGCCACTTCCCTTTTGTCTGACATTTAAAAATAAACAATTTTCCGGCAAATTAATTCACGCAGTAATTTTCAAATGCATTCATAATCCACCAGGTTGGAGCATTTCCCTTGAAATTTGACCAGAGTATTACGGAACAACGAGTTTTTAAATATGGTCAAAACAGGACCCCTAGGTGTTAAGGGAGGGTCACAGTAGTATCAGTCTCACTTGATATTGAACAGCCCTCGTAGTCGAACAAGACGTCAAGGTTGAGTTTGAAACGAACAGGTCGTAGTTTTGTATGAAATTGACAGGAGTTCATGTTGTGATGAGACAAGATCAGGAAATTTTTGGGATGGGACTGAACTACTTTCTGGTGAGCTGGCATCTGGAGACCTCAACAAATACAATTATGCAATTCTGAGTTACCCACCCGAGTAAGTGCATGAGTATTCAACATCATTCATCTGTCAAATTGGATATTGTCAGTGGTTGGAAAAAGTGATTAATTAGTCAACTTTGGAAGGAGTCTGATGTCATTGCCTCGGCCTGTGAACTGATATCACTTCTTTAAAGACTTGTGCACACCCCTTTTACATAGGTTTCTTTATCATTTCCAAATGAATGATTAGCTATTACGTTGGGAGTCATGAAGGTTTCGAAAACTGAATGCCTTGTAAGATAGCAACAAAAATCACTGCAATCTTATTTTTTTCTACTGCTCCCTTTGCGCTGTCTACAATTCAAAACATCCCTTCCACTGCAAAACACATCCATGCCATTATTGCGCAACCCAACCCTCGCACAGCCTTCTCTTCTGTACCACAGGTCTTTCTCGCCTTGTTGCTGACATCCTGCCACTGAAGGTTCTCTCGCAATGCCTCACGTTTTCCTCTGCAATAGAATGGAAGTCTTGCTGCATCTGCTTCACGTTTACGAGGCATCCGAAAGCTGACAGAGTCTGCCAGGCTCTTAAAATTTATGTCCTTGTGATGGAGCCCTATCAAGTTTGGTAATCACCCGTATCTGACAATCAATATCCATAATAAAAATTCATTTTTACCGTTTCTCCCTTCTCCTCCTATCTGACCTTTACGAGCATTGACTCTGTTCTGTTTCACACAGCTAGCCAAGATCATTATACAAAAAAAAAAAAACTGATAAAAAACCAAATTCAGCTACTCTTCTGTTTGTTTTCTTGGTCTTCCATGCTTACGAGGTCTTCCATGCTGCGAGACCATAAAATGACTTGATCTTGATCATAAGCTGTGCTAAAGTCCATTTTTTCCAGAAGAAGAACCTTCTGTGCTGCTTGTTCTCGGCCTGTTAAAGTTCACTTTATCATCTATTTTCACAGGCCACATCAGAAAGAACACAACTGCGTGAAGTTCTCACATACAGTGATGAACCATATCCGATTCTCATCGAAATGACTCACTAACCAAAAAGGACAAATTCTACAGATGACTGCTGAACAACAAATTCCACACGGTAGAAAATTTGTTTTTTTTTTCATTGGTTCTTTTTCTTCACTGCCTTCATTTCTCCCCCTCCTTCATCCCATCTCTCTTCCTCCCTCCTCTCTCCCACTCTCAACAAGTCTTCTTCGGCTGGCACTGCCATCCCCAGTGTCTTTTTGTAGAAATTTTACCTGTTTCACTTACTGTCAACAAAAGATTTCTTCAATTCAATTCAAGAAGAAAAATAGCCTTACGAGACAACTTATAGCATTTTTAATTGAAATGACTGGTGTAAATAAAGGAAAGAGCAAAAGTAAATCAAAGCTCTGAAACACCAAATTAATTTCTTAAAACACAAACAAAAAGGAACAAAGATGACAAAACACAACCGTAGCAAACATTTCAAAACAATGACTGTATGATGCAGAGAGTTTCAGAAATAGCGAGCATAATTTATTTTGGTGCACATTCCCCTGCTCTCTTTGTCAAAGTGTCACGCCTGTGTCTGTTGACCGAAAAAAACCTCAAAAGCATTTTGCGAAGACTTGGCTACAAAATTGACAGTTCCAGCAAGGAACAACATGATTTCTTTGAAGCTGCGGGGACAATGTCTGACGCAGCAGAGGGTGGTTGGTTGGGCACCTACTTATGACAAATTCCAACAATTTGTTGCCCGCATTTATCATTCATCAATTTGTTGTCCTGCATTTATCATTCATCAATTTGTTGTCCTGCATTTATCATTCATCAATTTGTTGTCCTGCATTTATCATTCATCAATTTGTTGTCCTGCATTCATCATTCATAAATGTTGTCATGCATTCCTCATTCATCAATTTATTGTCCTGCATTTATCTCTCATCAATTTGTCGTCCTGGATTCATCATTCATGAATTTTGTTGACCTGCATTCATCTGACATCAATTTGTTGTCCTGCATTTATAATTCATCAATTTGTTGTCCCACATTCATCAACATGTTGTCCTACATTCTTCATTTTTTACTTGTTTTCCTGCATTCATCACTCGTCAATTTGTTGGCCTGCATTTATCATTCATCAATTTGTTGTCCTGCATTTTATTCATCAATTTGTTGTCCTGCATTTATCATTCACAAATTTGATGTCCTGTGTTTATATTCATCAATTTATTGTCCTGCATTTATCATTCATCAATTTGTCGTCCTGCATTCATCATTCATTGATTTTGTTGACCTGCATTCATCTGTCATCAATTTGTTGTCCCACATTCAACAATTTGTTGTCCTACATTCATCATTTTTTTTACTTGTTTTCCTGCATTCATCACTCGTCAATTTGTTGGCCTGCATTTATGACTCATCAATTTGTTGACCTGCATTTTATTCATCAATTTGTTGTCCTGCATTTATCATTCACAAATTTGATGTCCTGTGATAGGACATCAAAAATTGATGTGGTCACAAATTTATGATCACATCAATGTGATCACAAATTTGATGTCCCATAAAT
>JASGXE010005642.1:0-23208 GCA_030068105.1 Sinentomon sp. SZTP_YWyxl | reverse complement strand
CAAGAAATATCAGCACAAAACGAAGAAATTCAAAAAATGACTTCAATGACTAAACCGAAAAATGAAGAGACAATCATTGTTGTGGGAAGCACAATGATTTTGATTTTTCCGGCAAAGTTTCGGATTTTTGTTCTCATTGTCCATTTTCCCGCCACAAAAATCTGGCTCATCTTTGCCTGAGCCATTGAGTGAGTGATGTCTAACAACAATGGCTGTTCAGAAGGCCATTTTAGGAATTTTTTTACGGAACTCTACTGTACGTTGCTTGGCAATGCATCGCTCGGATTTCTGAAAATTTCACATCGCATCGCTTTCAATGCAAAATACAGTCTGCCTCCACGAAAAAAGTGACAAAAAGCTTGCTGCGGTCCGGCGATATTGGAATTCCTGTACACATAAATCGGACGAATTTGGATGTTGGCCAATTTGTGGTCGGTGAAACGGAACGGAACGGGCAGATGAACCGTTATTGTGGTCTCACCGCGCGGTGTGGCTTCTGGCCAATGGGGCTTGTTCTTGGCACATGACCGTGGCATTGAAAATGGCAGATTTCACGCGCAGAACCAGAAGCAAAAATCGGTTAGTCCAGTTTTGACCGCACTAATGGCTTATTGCTGTATCGATGAATGGACGCGTAAGGATATTTTCTTTTTTTTTTCGTTTGCGTTTGTTGCGTGAACAGAATAAAATTCTGACCATGTTCAAAGAGTTTCCCAATTGTCACAATGCAATGTTCGGGTCTTAAAGGCAAACATTTGACAACTTCCTGTACGTCTGGGCCTCCATTGTCACAAGCCGGAAAGTCATTGACAAACCAATGTGCCAAACCATCTCTCTTTTTTCTGAATCGCTTGATCTTCCAAAAGCTTTCGATCTTGGCACCCCACGACAAGAGCACCACCGTAAGAGTGTCTCTCAAGAAAGTCCCCCCTTTTTATGGCCTAATTTGATCGAACATTTTTACCCCAAAAGATCTTACCTCCTGCACTCAGGAAGCCTATTCTTTTCGATCAGAAATAACTTAGGGAGTACCGCAAGGCAGTGCAATTGGCACGTCAGCGATTTCTTCTTTTGTTCTGGATTGACAACAGACTCTTGTTTTTTCGAATAAGGCGCCTCTTCTAAGAGACCATGGCACCCCGTGAGATATTTTAAGCATCAAGACAGTGAACATTACAGGTACGACCAAAGAATAATACCTCACCCACGTGTGCTGAAATCAAATTGGGCAACAGTGAAATTTCATTCAAGAATAACTGAGGACCCAGCGGAAATTATAGTTTCTCCTCCGTTGCAATCTGACCCTTTCTTTTCAACTCGAGCGCTGGTTCCAGTCGTTATGGGTCGAACCAAAGGCATGGATAGCTTGTTGGAGAGAACATTTTCGAAACAGCAAAAAAGTTGCGAATCTTGGTCTTCCGTTTCAAAAAAGCGGTTTCTTTTTGCTCAGAGATTCTTCGTCAACAAAATAATTTTTTTTCCTCATCGCCGAAAAAGGTGATCGTGAAGATGCTGTTTGATTTTGCGAGGCCTTCGTTCTCTCGCTCCCACATCAATGGTGTAAAAATACCTGTTTTTTTGCCCAACCTAACCGATCCGCGAAATCCGATTCGCAAGGCTCACCATCATCGCTTTCCGGCATTTCCCGTTTCAAGCCGGAGTCAGATCATCTCCCGAATTTCGCCGCTCGGCTGCAGGCAAAAAAACCGGTAGCGTCGCTAATTCTAAAAAATCCAAGCGTTACTGTTTTTTGCTGCGTTATTCCGCGAAACACTGCCTTTTTGTTGTCCAATTACCTGCATTGGTACCTACTCCGTCTTCCCGATCGATCGACGTTTGAGAGATATCCTGAAAAATCAGCTTTTTGCTCGTGTTCAAACTGTTCGGGTGAACCCGTTACGTTCTCAACGAGAATGGTGCGCACACATTTGATGTCAAAATACAGTTACTTCTTAAAAAATTGATCCGGCATCGCCCGGCAGTCCGTTGCTCCAATGAGGTTAACTCTGCGGTCCCAATTGAGCAATCCCCTGGAAATGCCGCTGTAAGATAAAATGTCCATTGTGGTGCAAAGTTCAGCTTTTTGCTAAACTCAGTTCCACTGGAAGGCACAAGCTCAGCATGCCATAGCAAAAGCATTTCAACTAAGCCTGCTGCAGTTGTCTTAAATCCGACAAACTTCGGTTTGCAAAATCGCTAAATTTGAACACATGTATTCTCAATTATTCAGTAGTGTAGCATTTTGGTATAGCGGAGGCGGAATTTATGTATTCACTCATGTAAAAATTGTGATTGTTCAGATTTTAACAAAAACTCAATGCCGTATGAAATTAAAGATCATCTTTAAAACCGAGGTCAAAATCTGTCATCTCCTACACTCTAAACACGAAGTTCAGTTTGGAACACAATATTTTAACATGGGCTTAGATAGGAGGTGTTCTTTTAGGAACGCTTATGGAACACCGGAACACACTGCGGGTGTTCCAAATCTGTGACATTCCTGTCACAGATTTGGAACACATGAGCGATATGGAACACTTTTAGTGTTCCATTGGAACACATTAAGTGTTCCAATAACAGACCAAGTGTTCCAAAAAAGAACACTCCCTATCTAAGCCCATGCTAAAACATTGTGTTCCAACTAAACTGAACTTCGTGTTTAAGTGTTGCTCTGTTGAAATCCGGCTCTAGTTTCTACCGCCTGCATGAGACAAAGAAGAACGAAAAAAGTTTCGGAGGCAACAGTTAAATGGGAAAACACTTTTATGAGTACATTGAACATTCCGCCGGTACCTCTGCGAGAAGGGGACAGCATGCTTGGCAATCATGAGGCGTTGCGAGTTTACACCTTTTCCAAGTTGGACATTCTCAAGTATGCTTCGATTTCAACTCGGGCTGCCAACAGTGTCAAGCTCTACACACCATCACCATCCTTCCAAATAGGATCTTTCTGTTCTTAAAGGCCTCATGCGGCTCGTTTTAAGAAGAAAGACCTGTACCTATTTCCCTGATTAGGTATTGGATATACAGTACGTTGCAAAAACCTGTTACATAAACAGGGGGAATGGGAAATGATGATTTCCATTTGCAAAATACTTTGTTACACATATGTATGGAGACGTAATGGAAGAAGGTGATTTCCTTTCGCAAAACATTTGTTACACATATTGGCTTAGATTGGTCAACCAGCGAACAAGAATCACAGGTCAAGAACTACACTGTTAAATTTCATTCTTTTATTGTCCCATCTAAGCCAACATGTGTTACAAGTATTTTGCAAAAGGAAATCACCTTCTTCCATCACGTCTCCATATGTGTAACAAGTATTTTGCAAATGGAAATCATCATCTCCCATTCCCCCTGTATATGTAACAGGTTTTTTGCAACGTACTGTACCTATTTATCCTCAAAGCGCTTTCCGAATCAGTGCAATAATATTCGTGCAGAAGCGCCCATAATACTTTGATCTATAAAGTAAAAGCGCTCGCGCATCCCACAATGCAAAAGAGTGATATCAAAAAATTCGCTCCTCCAGGGCGGCGCTGCTGTAGATTATCCTCCAGAACAGACACTGAACGGACTTCAGTGCGAGTGCGGCGCCGTGTTGGATTTTTCCAGATTTCTCGAAAAGTTCCCATCGGATTTCAAAGTGTGTGGGATCGTTGGAAAGAGGACAAACCCCAGAATCCGCATTCCAAATCCCAATATCAAGGACACACAAACATGTGTGCAATGCCAGTGGAACGAGAAATGCAATTTTTGCGATCGCAAATTTCTTGGTTTGATTCAGCGATTGTTTTGGCTCGGATATCGAAAACGGTAAAAGCTACATGGGGTCCCTCGCGGACTTTATTATAGAGCATTTAATAACCTTTAATTTCATGCCAAACACAACAGCAATCGCCTTTCGGTTTTTGAGCAAACCCGCAAAAAGGTGGCGTCGCGTCAAGCACCAAAATCGGCCTTGTTTTTAACTTTTTTGCCTTTTCGGTCGCGATTTCTTGCAGTTCATGCAGGAACTGGCAGGAAAAGCTTGTGTTTGACGGGAAACCACGATTATTTCATGGTCTAAAAGAAAGTCCGAGATAGTACCTAACTACATCCATCTAAATGTTATGGGTGTTTTACACTGTGGCCCAAAATAAAGGTCCATTTTGTTGAAGTTTTGAAATCCCAACAGCCCATTGCGGGAATTTGATGATGTGTGACATCGGTATACCTATATCCATCATATGTTTGGTCCAAATCGAAACCAATCAGAAGCTCGTGGATCGTGCACTGATTTGGATTCTCATGTCGTTCGTTTGTGCATGCATGGCTGAAGGCAGATTATGCGTTCGGTATTAGGAGTCTGTGTTGCGTTTTATTTTTGTCTTTTTGTTGAATGAAATCGATAGTCCTCCCGCCTGTCCCACCACGCTGTCACACTTTGTTTTTTTCGATCGACGATCAATCAGCTTTCCTGTTCCAAAGGATCCCATCCATGTTGATTGACTGAAAACGTGTTGCTCTCAGGGCGAACAAAAAACTGGAAAGATATTCCCGCTTTTGCAATTTTCATGTTGGACTTTCGCAGGAGACTCATTTCAGGTTTTCGGACACCGTTGGCTGGCGGGTCGCGTACGATGCCACCAGAAACTGAATAAATTCTGGAACATGGAGTTCATTTTGGGTGTTCTGGATGCCAAAATTCTCCGGGCGACCTTGACGAGCCAAAAGCACAAGCCAGTGAGGGGCCAGTCGAACCGCTGGGGGCACTTCTCGACAGGATGGTGCCATGGATAAACCAAGATCTCAAAAAGCGCTGCGTTAAGATGCTCCTTTATTTGTAAGCATACAGGCCTTCAGTTAAACAAGATTGGGTGGAAAAATACCGACAGCTTCACAATGTGCTTTGACCTCGGGCGGGAGCCCTTTTACGGGCACTCTTGGCGATGACGCGATGTTCAACGATGTCCGAGAAGATGTGCAAAACATTGTCTTTCGGCTGTGTGGATATCCAATTCGCAAGGCGGAAGTCAACAAATGGATAAAGTGTGATCCTTACATTCTCTTCAATCTTTCGAACTGGACAAATGCCCTTTGTCGACATTTTCACAAAAATGACAGAATACAACAGAATTTGAAAGTCCTGGTGGCACATTTTCCATCTTTTTACTGCGAAACTATATGACCAAAATTTGGCAAAGCCTGTTGGTAAAAGTTGGATAAATATTTGGTGTAAATAGTGAAAAACCAATCACGATGCTCTTTTTAAAAAATCTCGCAAAAAAGTTGCAAGTTGAGCGGCCAAAACCCGCCTGAGTTATTTTTATCATGTTCTTGAATCCCCATTTGATTCTCATGAGATTGCGCGCATGTGTGAGTGATTTCAGCTGTGAAATCAAGCCCTCTTAAAGCTGCCTCCTTTCCTCTTTCCAAGGCCTAACTAATCAAAATCCGACGAAAACTTTTCCGGAAAATGCGAGAAATACACTTTGGGTTTTTGCATGGCCGGTTGGGATGCGCGGAGCTCTTTTTTGGGATTTTCTGCATGGCCGGCCGCCTCGGGTTTTATCACTGAAACACACGAGCGCTTTTACTTCTTGATCCAATGTTATGGAAGCGCCATCAATACATCACCGATAAAGTTATTTTTTATCGTTTGGGTACACCCTGATTTCAGACGGCTTTTTTTTCATCAAAAATCCGAAGCGCAAAAAGCCAGTGCTTGCCTTTTGCGCCGGATGGGTTGGGAAAATGATGGAAGGCCTGCACCCATCAGGGTGTTTTTGACAGTGACTCCAGGCATTTTTCAACCGTGAAAAATCTTGCATGCCTTGCTCTCTCTGAAACACTGCAGTTGCATTTTTGGCAGGCTCTTTCAAGGTCTGCCAGAGTGTCCGCAAATCCGTATTCGCGTTTTTAGGTGATGATCTTCGAAAACTGCTCGTGAAGGCCGTGGAATCTGCGATCATTCGGTGGAATGCAACCAACACTCAATTTTGTTGATTTTTTTCTTTTTGTTTTAAAGCGTATACAGGTTAGCCCAAAAATCTTTGGCCATAGGAAAAATGTAAGTTTGCTGTTTTACATATTTGGTGATCTGAAACTTTTTATTGCTCCAACCACTGAAGTTTGCACTTTAATCGGAACTACGTGTGCATATTCAGGGATGCCCAAAGTCTTTGGCCATAGCAAAAAATTAAATTATCTGTTTTTATCATATTTTGTGATTTCTGACTTTTTCTAGCTCCCACCACGGATGTCACCACTTTATTCGGTGCTAAAATATCCGATTTTAGCCTTGACATCCGTAGTTAGAGCTAGAAAAAGTTTCAGACCGCAAAATATGATAAAATCAGCAGCAAAGTTACATTTTTTTCCTATGGCGAAAGACTTTTGGGCAACCCTGTATAGAGCCTGCGCTTGCCTTCCGAACACGGATCTGCATATCAGGTGGGAAATGGATGATGGGAAAAAGTTCAGATTTACGAATAATATGCTGCTCAAGCCGTACATGTTTGCTAAGAAGCTTAAAATTGGCAGCTAACGATAGCTCAAAAATGCGACAAGAATCATCGACCTCAAATTCCATTTTAACTCCCGAGTCCAAAATCCATATCTTTCATTTAAAATTCAATTAAAATCTGTCTTTAAGTTTAAGTTCAAGAAAACCTCAAATGATAACAAAAACACTTGAGTTGGAATTCCGTGCATGTGAAAACCGCGTACTGAAACTCGAATTGAATTTTCATTAAAACCCGAATCAAATTGCATTTAAACAACCAGAAAATGGGCAGAACAATTTGACCGAAATTTAGCAGCCAAAATTCTAATTAAACCCAGAAGAAAATTAATCAAAATTCAACAAAAAAAACCAATTAAAATCCAGCTCAAATTCCAACGAAAACCCAACGGTTGCGATCAGACAATGAAATTGGCAGAAAAAAACTGACCAATTAATTGCACTGCGATGAGAAAACAATAGCGTTCGATGCATGACTGTACCGTTTCGTTCGTTTCACGCCGATTTTTTTTTATGTTAGTGGGTACAGTGGTTTCCTCTGAATTTGTTTCTCCTGTATGCTCCATACAATGGACCATTTCAGAGGAAGTGGCTGTACTATGGCACGTGTTGCTGACCAATTAATTGCACTGCGATGGGAAAACAATAAAAGTTCGATGACTGTATACCGTTTTGTTCATTTCACGCCGATTCTCAATGTAGAATAGATACAGTGATTTCCTCTGAATTTCCCGGGTAGCAGAGGAACGTGGCAGGAACGTTCCGCCGGAACATGGCAACACTTGTCTGTGTCAGGTGGCTGCCATTTGGATATGGTTGGTGTGGCACCACGATGCTGGCCACTATGGCAGGAATGTGGCTTTCTCCAGTGACAGCGATGTGTTTTTCCACCGTGGTGGGGACATGGCATGCTCCCGTGACAGGAACGTGATTGAAACGGTGGTTTGTCTCGTTCCACGGTGGAAAATAGCATTCCCGCCACGGGAGCATTCCATGTCCCCACCACGGTGGAAAAACACATCGCTGTCACTCTAGAAAGCCACATTCCTGCCACAGTGGCCAGCACATTGGTGCCACACCGACCATATCCAAATGGCAGCCACGTGGCACAGCCAAGTGTTTGCCATGTTGCGGCGGAACGTTCCTGCCACGTTTCTCTGCTACTCGGGTTGTCCGGCAAAAGTGCACGTATAATAATTTCTCTTTTTTTAACGCGGAACTAAGTAGTTCTTATACCTTCATTCACCGTATTTGTCGCAAGTTGCAGTTCACGGCCGCAAAGTTGTCATTTTTCATCCATGTTGCCACAATTTTACATGATCAAAACTCTATTTGTTCTGTTTTTCTTTCCTTTTTTTGTTTTTTTCTGTCTATCACTTTTTTACTTTTTTTGTGCAAGTAAAAAAAACACAGCTTTTTCCGATGTTGGTGCCGGAAAAAGTAAAAATACTTTTGCCAAAAATTTGTCGCAATTCGCTGCATTCCAAAGGGTCTGGGTGGAGTTCTCCAGGCGCTGGGAAACTTTTTATGTTTTTAGGTCTGTTTTGTGTGAAAAAAATGGCCGTGTCCTGGAGGCCAGATTTTAACCATATGGACGAGCTAAAACCAGGGTTAGGTAAGTATAGACTGCAGGGACATTTTGGCATTGGACTGTTATGCACCATCCCCCAAATACATGTTTATTTGTGTTTGTATTTTATTTCAACTTGCGATATAAAAGCAAACATTTGAAAGAACAAAGATGACAAACTCAATAATTGAAAAGGCAACGAAACGATTGTACATAAAATCAGTATGTGGCAATCAAGCAATAGGTACAAGAATAAGAACATTTTGATGGAGTTAACCTCTGGTAGCAGGAGAATTTCTGATCAAATAAGAGTCCTTGGGAAGAGAATTCCACTCCCGAAGGGTTTTCGGAAAAAAAGAATGGAAATGAGTGTTCAGCTTCACAGTGGGAACCAAAAACTTGTTAGCATGAGAGCGGCTACCAGTGAACTGACTCACCCGAACTTCATCTGGAAGAGGAATTAGCAGGGAACCCCTAAGGATCTTTTAGGGTGCTAAGACGTCTATCCGACCTTCTCTTAAACAGGGGTGAGAGCCCGAGCTTACTGAGCATAGCGGTTACACTGGATGTGTAGCCATAATCGTTCATGATAAAACCTGCAGCACTTCTCTGTATCTTTTCAAGAGCGTCTATGTGACTCACAAGAAATGCTCCATACAATTATGCTCCAGAATTATGCTCTATGCTCCACAATTAACAATTTCACAGGAAGTCGCTGTACCAGCATGCGTTGCTATATCATCGCGATGACCACTAAGCTGCTGCATCGTCAAAATGTGCTGATTAAATTCACATTTCAAGTTCAGTATCGACCTCTGCATGGTTGAAATTTCGAGAAGTGGAAGTTTGGGTTGGAATGGTGGGAAAAATGTGAAAACGAACTGATACCAGCGCACGGATTTTTCTCATCCGCCAAAGGAGTCTTCAGGCAGGTGAAGTGGCGGCGGAATTTATGTACTTACCTACCCATGCATGAAAAACATTTCGACTGTTCAGATTGGAATTCAAATCATACCGTGTTCCTATCGGAAATGTCCTCGTGTACCCTCAGCTTAATAAATTATGGCACATCCTGCTTTGCATTGACAATCTGTCATTGTTTTACCATTTCGCTTTTTCCCTCCCAATTCTTCATACCGAAAAAACCGCAAAGAAAATGCGGGTATTTGCAACGTTAGGGCTCATTTTGGGTTGTTTTGTACCCAAAATCTTGGCGGTAACGGGGCGATTCGAAGAACAATGCTCGGTGCGTAAATGGACACCGGACCGGAACGATACCGATCGGCTAACTGTATGTACAGGGAGAGAAATATTAATGTACCCGCACACGAATAATGCTAATAGGGCAGCCACGCAAGCAATCAAATGAGGCAACAATGCAACATTGCAAAAACTCAGCTTCCGACGTCGAAATAGAAACGAAAGTTTCTCACTTTTAACCTTCGTTGTCATGCGGCACTTTTATTTCTACTTGGATAACGGAGGCAACGGTTGAACAGAAAATCCGTGTGCATGGGTGCATTAATATTTCTCCACTGTAGCTACGCATGCCATTGTGTAACACGAACAAACGCAGGTAATTAAAATTGGATTCGTTTTGGACTGCAATATTTACAGCAATCAGCACGTTTTTGTGCATACCGTCCGTCACTGAACACACTTTACATCGGCTTTTACACACAGGAAAGTTTGTCGCTATTTGGTGTGCCAACAATGAGCAAACTTTAATTTCTATTTCATATGATTTCCATTTAAAATCATTGTGGGTGATAAAAAATCGTTGCACTCCATGCAGGTGGGATGGTTGATGAAAAAGGCTGTGCAAAGTTTGAACAGAGTTGTATGTACCCAACATTAGGAAACGCGAAGAATTTTGGAGTTTTTTCCAAACTCGTCAGTTCCAACACGCTCATCATTGGATGACCTTGGAAAAATGACCACGCTCAAGTGGATGAAAGATGCTTTGAGAAGGTTTTTGCAACCCGTTTGAAAGGGTGTTTCGAAAGCTGAAAGGGTTCCCTCCTTCGAAAGGGTTCGATTAAGGTGATTTTATCTTTGCAAAATCAACATTCGGAACAAAAGTTTTCCTTTTTTGTTTTGAAGAGACCCTCATGCTTTGGGGCCTTCAGTTGACGAATTTTACTGGGTGGGGGCTCATGGATGGGCGCTCTCTCTCTCCCTCATTCTCTCTGTCTCTCTCTCATTCCCTCTATCTCTATCTCTCCCTCTCTCCCTCTCCCTCTCTCCCTCTCTCCCTCTTCCTCTCTCCCTCTTCCCTCTCTCCCTCTCTCCCTCTCTCCCTCTCTCCCTCTCTCCCTCTCTCCTCTCCCCTCTCTCCCTCTCTCCCTCTCTCCCTCTCTCCCTCTCTCCCTCTCTCCCTCTCTCCCTCTCTCCTCTCTCCCTCTCCTCTCCCCTCTCTCCCTCTCCTCCCTCTCCTGGTCGCTCTCTCCCTCTCTCCCTCTCGTCCCTCTCTCCCTCCTTCCCCTCTCCCTCCCCCTCTCCGGCTCTCCTCCCTCCGGTCCCTCTCTCCCTCTCTCCCCTCTCGAATCTCCCTTCCCCTCTTCAATCCGGCAATCCCTCTCTCCTATCCCTCCTTCTTCTCCCTCTCTCCCTCTTCTCCCAATTCTCTCTCCCTCTCTCCCTCTCTCTCTATCTCTCCCTCTCTCTCACCATCTCCGAATTGCTGTAGCCAATTCCATATTCGGATGCATCCTCCTTCAAAAATGGAAATGCTGTTGTAAAACGAACAACTTTGTGCACAGGAATTGGTTTTTGGAATGTGCATTTGCAGCACATCAACCCATCAAATTGGTTATGCAGTCATAGCTGAATTCTGAAAACTTGCAAGTTCGCCATTTTAGCCGGGCATTGATGCATTATTCGCAACAATGGAAAAGCAGTCTTCGCAACAATGGAAAATAAGTCTTCGCAACAATGGAAAAGAGTCTTCACAACAATGGAAAAAAGTCTTCGCAACAATGGAAAAGAAGTCTTCGCAACAATGGAAAAGAAGTCTTCGCAACAATGGAAAAGCAGTTTTCACAACAATGGAAAAGAAGTCTTCGCAACAATGGAAAAGAAGTCTGCGCAACAATGGAAAGGAAGTGCGATAATGGAAATGCGACAGCAATTATATGACAATTGCTTTGAAGCTGAGTGACAATGATATGGGGAATCTGATCGTGCATCGTCCCGGCGGAATGAATGTAGATCTCACACATGTATTTTTCCCATTTAACTGTTGCTTCCAAAACTTTGTTCCTTTCTTTTTACTCTTATGCAGGCGGTAGAAATTAAACGCCAGATTTCAACATAGCTTTTTGGAGCTGTCACATTTGCCTCGGTTACAAAAGCGGATCTTTAATTTTTGCAGCATGGATTTTTGAGTGCATTAATTCCGCCGCCACTATACGTTGTCGATCAGAATTTGTTTCCATCTGATGCCAATGTCGCCAAGCGAGGTTCGAAAACGTGCTCTTTTTGGGGCTGCCCATTCAGAGTGCTTTTCCCCTCCTGACCGCGCCAGCAGACACTTGTATTTGGGCTTGACACCAAATTTGCCAATTCACCTGCCTGGAAACCAACAATTATTCCACGAATGTAATTCCAGCTTTGGTGACAGAATTCCTGCGAAATCTCCAAACTTGCACCTCAAAGTGCCAATTTTTTGACATTCAGATGACTGCATTTTACTTCCCAAGTCTGTGCAATATATGGCAAGAAAAATCCAGTGAGAGTCGTGTGGGACAAATTACAATGATCAATTGCTGCGCACCTGTTTGCAGATGAGTTTAGAAGGCTCTGAGTTTAGTTGATTACAGGCTCACTCACGACTTGATTGCAAAAACGGAAAGGTTCCAATTAAAACTTCAAAGCAAACATGATTGGGTGTGTATGTGGGTATACCTATTGTGGCGGGATATACCGGTACTCTCATCGCCTCTCTCCAAGGCTACACAAGGCCGAATAGTCTGTTCGCGGGTGAAATCAAACATTGCCGACAACGGCAAGGCGATCAAAACAATGACAAAACCGAAAAAGGAAGCGCACGACAAAAAAACAAAAACTCCTGAGCTGCGCACAAGTCGTGGGAAGGTCAACACGAAATACCTTCAGTTCCATGCACAAACAACACAGGATGCGCCAATTATTTTTTGTCATTGTCATTGTTGGTGAAAAACATCACCAAAAATCATTGACAAATGTGAATTTGTGCGAAAAAGACATGGTAAAAGATGGTAAAAGTTTGTCAGAAGATTCTCGTAAAAGAAGTCACACTCATTAAGGTCCAGTAAAGATACCCACACTAAATGGTCAGTCAATGCAATATACAATAATGAGGGGAGGGACAGTCAGCCAGAAAAGACAACATTATTCAACCAATCCAGCTGAAGAAACGATAAGTGAATGAATTATACCTACTGCGCGACAGAATCAATTCGCGACAGAATTAATTCGCGACAGAATTTTTCTGCGGAATTTGTTGGAAATTGGAATAAGGTTTGTTTTGTGAAGAGGTCAGGCATATTTTTGCGGCACGATGGGTAGAAATCCGGCTGTCCCTCTTTATCTCCGTGCGGCAGTTCAAAATTTATGCCAGGAAAACCATTTCAGCAATACCAAGAAACCAAATCACTCAAATTAGACCAAGCCGAAAAATAGCGCAACCGGAACTTCAGTCTATTCCCCAAGGGGTTTTCCGTGAGCTATACGTGAATTTCAGCAAATTGGATACATTTCACCACTGGATGTTTTCTTTTGAGTTTCTTCAGGGGAAGCCATTCAGAAAAATGGGGCCTTTACTTAATTATCCAACCAGCCCCACATCTTTCCCAAAAATCAATTTTGGGGAGTTACCATATCTCGGAATTGGTGTGTCGGAGCAAATTTTGTCGCAGAATATTTTCGAATGGCATGAGCTATAAGGAAAGCGTCTGTAAATTTTTGTCCATGCATTTAGCAGACACTCTTGTACCTATAGGCAGAAAGCAGTTCAAATCCAACAACAAATGTTTCGCAAGCAATGCATTTTTAGAGATCTTGGAAGCAATTTGTTCAAAAATTGATGTATTTACATTCCGCGTGTTTCTTTGTGACCGGTGACTGGGGCAGAACGAACTGAGGCAGAAGTGGACTGAGGCAGAATCTTTGTATTTTTGGAGGCGGTTTTTTTATTTCTCCGGGTTAGGTTACGTCAGGTTAGGTTAAGTAAAATTAGGACATGTGTAAGCTACCACCTCCATTCAAAAACTCCCTCCAAAACTCCCTCCTTTGTCCAATTCTACCTCAGTCCACTTCTGCCTCAGTCCACTTCTGCCTCAGTCCGTTCTATCCAACGTTCTATCCCAGTCCCCCGATCCGTTCCTTTGTGAAAAGGTGCGCCTTTGGACTGTGCTTCGTCCGGAAGGTGGCTCTGTTAGAAGACAACAGACGACAACCGCAGTGCTGCAAGCTACGCCTCATTCCACGACAAGATACAGCTCATTCCATTTGAAGATATAAATATAACCTGAGAATGCTTCTCACTTCTCCATTCAAAAATTCAGCGAAACTTTGATTTCTGAGCCGAATCCCCAGTTTTCGATCGGCTTTTCATTGTTGCAGGAATTCTGATTACACTCTAATGCCCAGTTTTTCCAACGCGGATCAAAATCTGATCCGAGATCAGAAGCCACTGATCTCGGATCAAGTCGAATTTGAGTTTTTTTGGATCTGATCCGAGATCACGCCGTCGAAACTGATCCTGGATCAGTGGCTGATCTCGGATCAAAATTGTGTGTTTTTCCAAGGTGGCTCAAGTCCTGATCTCGGATCAGTTGGCTCTGATCCGAGATCAAATCTGATCCTCCATTTTTGGCGGATCAAGGGGGATAAATGAATTTTCAGAGTGGGCAAAATTGACATTTGAGTTGTGTTGTGCCAGTAGTTCGCAGAGTTGTGTTGTTTTTGAAAAAACAAGGCATTCGAAAACAAACTGGGCATTCAGTCCGAACGGTTGCACTTGCGGCAATTTATTTTTTGCATATCTTCCCCTCTTTTGACTCTGTTTTAAGCACAATGTTTTCAATTTTAATTTTTAATTTAATCGTATTTTTTGGTTTTCATTTGCTTCCCATGATACTCAGTATGAACAGTGTCTTTGTTGTCTTCTTCACAGATCGAACACATTTTTTTTCTTTTTCTGAACCTTTTCAAGTGAAGGAAAACGAAGGGTCACTTGACTTGAGCGACCTTGCCGTCTCCCTATATACCTAACAGCACTGCAATTCACGTCCGCGAATTTGATCTCCCCCAGATGTTATGTGTTTGGAACTGAGGCCGAAAGAACAAGAACAAGACGCACGAAAAAGGCAAGAAAACTCGTTGTTCACTGCGCCAAACGTCTTTTTCAACATCTTTTAACTCTCGACACGCCAACTGCAAAACAAGCTCAAAAATAATTTGTCAATCAACTCGCCAAAATCCACACCCTTCCAAACAACAGCCAAGTGATCACTCATCAATTTGCAAAAATTTGCGTTTACCTGGGTTTGAACCCGGTACCTGTGAGTCAGTAGTCCGACGCGATACCATTGCGCTACTTCCCCCAGTCGCTCGAACCATTCAATAATTTCACTTTATATTTTACGCCGACACGCGCTTGAACACGGTCCCTGAAGGACAGGACGCTCCAACACAAACGTTCTCTGTTTCCATGGCAACCAAAATGTGCATGTGAACTCCAATGCAGAGGCTGTCCCAACAGTGCTTCAGAAACTGATCCGAGATCAGAAATTCTGTCTGATCCGAGATCAGTGCTTCTGATCTGAGATCAATTGATCTCGGATCAGATTGCTGAAAAAAACTCAACTCATTTTGATCTCGGATCATAATCTGATCTGAGATCAATTGATCTCAGATCATCTCGACTTTGATCCGTGTTGGATAAACTGGGCATAAGCATACTTGTGAGCATTTTCAGCTCATATCTTCAAGTGGAATGAGCTGTAGGTACAAATAGCGAATTCTCTGAAACCAAGACCACACTGCATTGGTTATTTAAGACCTGATTCTTCTTCGTTTTTTCCATTGTTGCCGTGTTTCAAAAAATGAAAAAAGCGATTTTCCAAATCATTTTTGCTTCACGGCAGCAATGGAAAAAATGAAAAAGAATCAGGTCTTTGGTTCTGCAGGTCTTGCTCAAGAATGCTCGGATGGGGAACCCGGAATTCCTGCAACAATGGAAAAACAGGTTGAAATATGTCGACTCCGCACAGATATCAAAATTTTGCCGATAAGTTGATGACGTTTCTCAGTTTTGAAGGCATCCACATAAAGCTCATTCCACTTTAAGATATGAGCTGAGAATGCTTCACACTCTTCCATCTAAATACACAGAAAAACTTTAATTTCTATGCCGAGAATGAAGTTTTCGACCGAGTTTTCATTGTTGAAAGAATTCTGAATTCACTCTGAGCATACTTGGGAGCATTCTTAGCTCAATCTTCAAGTGGAATAGTACAGAATGAGATAAAGGCAGTTGTTTAAATTTAAAACCGAGCAGCATTTATTTTTTATCTGTACCTACGTAGGCCAACGTGCGCAAACACGCAAAATTCAGTGTCTTGTTTTGCGTGCGTCTGAGGAGGAGTTGTTATCTGAAAACCAGATGGTTCTTGTTTGTTGTTTGTTATCGAAACACGCGAAACACGTCAGATAAAGTTCATGTTTATTGTTTGGGCCTGCCTTGTGGTTATGCCCGACTGTGCTGCCGCTTACAATGAGACCGCATCATCAAGTGAAATTAGAATTTTTCTATATGGAATTAGAATCAGATGAAAATTTTAATCGGGATTTTTTTCATTGGGAACATTCCTTTTCCAACAGAAAAATTGTTACAATTTCGGTAAAAAATTCCGCGATGAAACGGCACAATTCATGCAATGGTTTGTTGGGGCCCACGCAACGCGTCATTGTGTCCACTGACCACGTGGCGTTTTATGGAAAAAGCTGTCAAATTCCGACGCAAAAAAGCAAGGCCATCACAGACCGTTTTTACGAGGCGCAGGCCTTGCTTCATTTTTATGGTCTCTTCAAAAGCAGCTTTTGTCAGCGTCGACGAAAGCCACTGCGAATTCAATGCTTTCCATCCTTTCTTGTTGATTCTGCGGTCACTCAGCAAAATTTCGACGGCAAATTCAATCCAGAGTGGATGCCAATTGAATCGAAATTTGATGAATACAGCTCATTCCACTTGAAGATATGAGCTGAGAATGCTTCGCACTCTTCCATTTTTAATACACAGAAAAACTTTAATTTTTATGCCAAGGATGAAGTTTTCGACCGAGTTTTCATTGTTGAAAGAATTCTGAATTCACTCTGAGCACACTTGGTAGCATTCTTAGCTCATATCTTCAAGTGGAATGAGGAGTAGGTAAGTGTGATTCTGATTGCTCGAAGCTTCATTTTGGAAATAAAAATTTGAATAAGAATGTAAAAATGAATTAGGCCTAGTCAGGTATTCTATGAAAATGCAGGTAGCAAATACGATCTCAGGCAAAAACGTCCGGCGGGAAATTGGTGGCAACAATATGTTGCCAGATGGGAAACAATAATTAAAAATCTCCACTTGTGTGGTAGTTTTGCACAGTATCCGGAAAAGGTCCAACACTTGCTTACTTTGTGCAGTACAGAGGTCACTATGGCCAAATGTCAACATTCGCCGACAATTGCCAACATTTCCCATTGCCAATAATATTTGCCAACATTTGGATTTGGTTTTTCTCAACGATTTGACTGTCAAATTGTCGCCGTAGATGGTGCGGACGTTAGCCCTGCGAGTAATTTTATCCGTTGGCCATATTTTTCATGTACTTATTACATTGCCAATGTAGGTATTTGTAGGAAAATGGACAGATAGGCATGCCAAAACAAAAAAACCAAACAAGCGAACGAAAACAAGGAAAATCAATGCAAAAAATAAAAAACATTCGTATAAATATTTGAAAACATGAAAGATTTAAAATGTCTTGTTTGAGAAAAAACATTAAAAAACATTCAAACATGATTTCTTTAACATGAAATATTTTTAATATTTTTTTTTTGATTTTTTTTATTTTTCTTGTTTTTTTTTTAATATTTTTTTCTTGTTTGATGAAAATAACATACGAATATACCAAAATATTTTCCGAAGAATGTCATTGATTAATGGTAATTTCTTTGAATAGATTTATCATTTCTTGATAAATGATAAGTATTTTAAGAAAGACGTTTTTGAAGTATTAGCATCTCATAAATAGCGAATTGGTAATTGTATTTCGTGGAAGTGGTGTGGATGACTTACCTTGGCTTAATTCTGAGCACTTCGCCAATGGTGTTCTGCTTTTCAGGACGTTTCTTCCTGAAGCGATCCCTCAGCGAATTCTGCAGCGCTAACTTGAGCGCTTCGCCAATTTCGGCGAAGTCGTCCTCGGCCGAATTGGGCGCTGCCTCCGCGCTGGGTAACTTTTGCGCACCGCCGCCACTGGGTTCGTGATCCGGGATCACCTTGTTCAGCCTCAGGTCAGGCGTTGACTTTTGGGACGCATCCCACCGAGTGGCGACATCGCCTGACGCACCGCCACCATAATCCCTGTAAGGCTCTTTCACATCGGGTTGGCCCACTTTGCCGCCTTGACTTCTCGAGGATTCTCGAGACGCGTTCTTGTTTTTCTGAAGGAACCTCCTCTTGAAGCTGGGCACCGATTGCTCGTTGATGGCGCCCGAACCCATGCGAACTCGGCCGTGTGACGGCACCACGGGGTCGCCATCAGAATAGGCCGAGATGTAGCTTTCGTCCACAATCACAAGGATGCACAGGAGGAAAGCGGAAATGCCGACGAAAATCAGAACGCGGAATTTCAGTTTCATCGCGACCCAGTTCGCCTCGGCCCTTTTCACCACTCTGCTGGCGTTTGAGACGTTCTTCCTCGGGGTGGGGGTGGATGCGGGTTTGGTGGTTGGCGACAGCGGCCTAGCCGTTTTCATCTATTCCGACTAGGATCCGGTTCGTCTGCAGATGGATCGCGATCGCATCCGTCTTGGCAACTGTCATTTCGGAATGGATTTCCAGCTGGCTCCTTGGAAACACGTGCGATCACCAGAAGTTCCGGTCGCAAACTGAAGCCGGAAAACGCGGAACAGTCCGAGCACGACCTCCCTGCTTCGAGACACATCCGAGACTGACACTGACGTGCTGAAGTGGAGACAATCTGGAATCCGGCATGTTTTCCACGTTTTCTGTCCGCGGCGCGACTGGCGAGGGAAACAGTGCGCGAGCAGACGCCGATATTCTGAAAGCGCGATTGAATGCGCCTTCCTCACCCCATCCGGACGGTGCCGTGCACGCCGACCGGCATTGAAAGCTGCGATGCGATGCGATGCGACGACGACTTTCAATTGGATACTCGAAATCTCACAATTGGGAGTGAAACATGAAAAGATGAAACCGCCGCAAGCGAAAGGCGAGGGAGGGGTCTCCATGTAGAGTTGGGAAACAGACTCGATGGGCCAGTCAACACCGCCAGTTTGCCAGAAAACTCGGGTTTATTTTCTGCCTGCCGCTGTCTGCAAATATTCATACTTGCCTTTGTCGTCACAGGACCCTAATAATGCACGAGAAGAGACTTTGATGGCTTTCAGACCAGGTTTCAGTTCGGAACATGATATTGCTCGTTAGCGGTTTGAAAAACGATGCCTAAACACATCATTTCAGCCAGACCACACGCATCCCACACGCTGCGTCATTTCCGGTGAAATGGCACGACATAAAATTGAGACGTTCTTGAGGGCAAAGCGGATTCCCACATCAGGGGGCAGATGGATTGAGGAGGCATGAGTAACTGAAGTTATTCAGCGTCGAAATTAAGAAAAAATCAGAGCCTTTGAAAATTTCTGATGCTTTCAGCTGGTGCAATGGAAAATGAACCAGGCAAGGTTTGCTGAAACTGTGGGTGTTGTGCTGCAAGAATCCGATCTGATTCGCTGATCCTTCCGCTGAAATGAATCGGATTCGCTGATCATTCCGGTGAAACAAATCTCATTCGCTGATCATTCTGCTGAAGCAAATCTCATTCGTGATCATTCCGGTGAAACAAATCTGATTCGCTGATCATACCGCTGAAACAAATCTGATTCGCTGACCATGTCGCTGAAACAAATCTCATTCGCTGAACATTCCGCTGAAACAAATCTCATTCGTGATCATTACGGTGAAACAAATCTGATTCGCTGATCATTCCGCTGACACAAATCTGATTCGCTAACCATTTCGCTGAAACACATCTCATTCGCTGATCATTCCGCTGAAACAAATCTCATTCGTGATCATTCCGGTGAAACAAATCTGATTCGCTGACCATTTAGCTGAAACAAATCTGATTCGCTAACCATTTCGCTGAAACACATCTCATTCGCTGATCATTCCGCTGAAACAAATCTCATTCGCTGATCATTCTGCTGAAGCAAATCTCATTCGTGATCATTCCGGTGAAACAAATCTGATTCGCTGATCATACCGCTGAAACAAATCTGATTCGCTGACCATGTCTCTGAAACAAATCTCATTCGCTGAACATTCTGCTGAAGCAAATCTCATTCGTGATCATTCCGGTGAAACAAATCTGATTCGCTGACCATTTAGCTGAAACAAATCTGATTCGCTAACCATTTCGCTGAAACACATCTCATTCGCTGATCATTCCGCTGAAACAAATCTCATTCGCTTATCATTCTGCTGAAGCAAATCTCATTCGTGATCATTCCGGTGAAACAAATCTGATTCGCTGATCATACCGCTGAAACAAATCTGATTCGCTGACCATGTCGCTGAAACAAATCTCATTCGCTGAACATTCCGCTGAAACAAATCTCATTCGTGATCATTCCGGTGAAACAAATCTGATTCGCTGACCATTTAGCTGAAACAAATCTGATTCGCTAACCATTTCGCTGAAACACATCTCATTCGCTGATCATTCCGCTGAAACAAATCTCATTCGCTGATCATTCTGCTGAAGCAAATCTCATTCGTGATCATTCCGGTGAAACAAATCTGATTCGCTGATCATACCGCTGAAACAAATCTGATTCGCTGACCATGTCGCTGAAACAAATCTCATTCGCTGAACATTCCGCTGAAACAAATCTCATTCGTGATCAATACGGTGAAACAAATCTGATTCGCTGAACATTTAGCTGAAACAAATCTCACTCGTGATCATCTGATTCGCTGATCATTCGCTGAAACAAATCTGATTCGCTGATCATTCCGCTGAAACAAATCTGATTCGCTAACCATTTCGCTGAAACACATCTCATTCGCTGATCATTCCGCTGAAACAAATCTCATTCGTGATCATTCCGGTGAAACAAATCTCATTCGCTGATCATTTCGCTGAAACAAATCTGATTCGCTGACCATTTCGCTGAAACAAATCTCATTCGCTGATCATTCCGCTAAAACAAACATCATCCGTGATCATTCCGACGAAACAAATCTGATTCGCTGATCCACCTGTTGAATTTTCAATCCGATTCGTTGTTCCCCTTGGCGAAACAAATCAGATAGGCTGATCCTATGCTAGTGCAAATCTGTTTATCTGATCCTTCCACGAAAAATCTGATTCACCGATTATATCTGTAGGTATAATCGGTACTTCCGTTGAAACAAATCTATCTAGCTTATTCCTCTTCAAAAACAAATCTACTTCGCTGACACTACTGAAACATATCTGATTCGCTGCTTCGTCGGCTGATATCTGAAACAAATCAGAGAGGCTGATATTCCTACTGAAGCAGATCAAATTCGCCAATCCTCCAGCTGAAACAAATCAAAACTGCTGCCCTTTACACCGACATAGATAAATCTGGTTGGCTGATCCTCCTGACGCAACATATCTGATTCGTTGATTCTTCGATTGGAAAAATCTGATTGGCTCAACCTTTCTGTTGAAACAATCTGATTCGCTCATACTTTCTGTTGAAACAAACTTGATTCGCTCCTCTTCGTTGGAAAAATCTGATTCGCTCATCTTTTCTGTTGAAGCAGAAATTTGGTTCAAAATCTGGTTTAAGTTTCTGTGGAGAAACAAAAATTCGGCTCTGTGATCAGACACAAAGGTCGATTCTAAAGACATGATTAGCTTAGTCGCGACTTGCGTCCTGCTGTTTTGTTGATTGTTGGAAAATGCATCCCACTGGCTGCCACGTGTGTCATCTCAGAAATCAACTAAACGGCAATGACTTATAACAGCAATGACTCAGCCAAGTTACGTGTCAAGAATCGGATCAAAAAAGAACTGGCAGGAGAAAGATGAGGGTGTAGAAAAGAAATTTGTGTGATGTCCATAGAACGCGACCTGTTGATTTTGGGAGTGATCCCCCACCCTTCAACAAATACAGCCCAGAAAATGGGGACGGCCAGATATGTTGTTTTGGCAGATTGCTGATTGGGGACGGCAAATGGAAATGGGGACGGCAAGATAATGGGGATGGAAAATGGGGTCGGCAAGATATGTTGTTGTTGTGGAAGATTGGGGACTGCAAATGGAAATGGGGACGACAAGATATGGGCACGGATAATGGGGACGGCAAGATATGTTGTTGTCTTGGCAGATTGGGGACGGCAAATAATGGGGACGACAAGATATGGGGATGGAAAATGGGGTCGGCAAGATATGTTGTTGTTGTGGAAGATTGGAGACGGCAAATGGAAATGGGGACGGTAAGATATGGGGACGGAAAATGAGGACGGCAAGTTATGTTGTCGTTGTGGTAGATTGCGCCTATTCCCTGAATTTCGAATCACACATGTCTAAAAACCCCAAGTGAAAAAAAACCAAGAGAGTGAAGCGCACAAACGCACGAACATTGTCATTGTCGATATTTACGGAGATTTATTCGTATTTGATCGCTGCGATCGACACGCAACGATCCTGACGGAAGGCTCTGACTGCATGCATCGTCGAATCGCTCAATTAGGCCAAGTTCGGATGAGGTTTGGGTCTGGGCCAGAGATCGGCAGGGTCTCCCATGAATTAGAGTAGGTATAGCCCAGTCGAGATTGTTGTATATTTCGAATATCTGCCGTAACACAGGCTGCAGCAGCCGCGCTGCGGTTTCGGCCGCAATCTGTTTGCTGTTCAAAGCATGGTAAGTAGAGGTTCAAAGCAACTTTGAAGATTGTGGTTTGCGGTGAAACCCATATTTCACGGCAAAATCACTGCGAATATTTCGACTTCTTTTCAAAAGGGAAGAACACAACTTCAGCGGGAAAACAGCCGAAAATCAGTCGATGCATAAATTCGAATTGTTTGTTGCCAACACACGCGTTTTTCGCTCCTTTTTCAGTTGAACAAAATTGTACCTATACCGATGGAGCGGAAATATCATTGTTGAGCGTTGACAAAGACTCCCTGGAAATAAACGTTTTCCTTTATAACCAAGTTTAAACATGCACAGATCGGAAAGATCTGAAAGATCTGAAAATCCGCTGAGATCTGTTAAAATCTATGAAACTTTGTGTTGCAATCTGACATCAGGATGAGAATGATGCGAAGAAAAATGTCCTCCGAAGGCGAAACTTAAACGGGGAGAACGTACTTATGTGTAGGCAATATATACAGGGTAGCCCAAAAGTCTTTGGCCATAGGAAAAATGTAAATTTGAAGTTTTTATCAAATCTTGTGATCTAAAACTCGTTCTTGCTCCAACCACGGTTGACAAGACGTAATCGGAACAACATGCGCATATTCAGGGATGCCCAAAGTTTTTGGCCATATAAAAATATTAAGTTAACTGTTTTTATCACATTTTGTGATTTGTGACTTTTTCTGACTCCCACCACGGCTGACACCACTTTATTCGGTGCAAAAATTTCCGAACAAAGCCTTGACATCCGATGTCAGAGCCAGAAAAAGTTTCAGATTACAAAATATGACAAAAACGACAAATTTGCGTTTTTCCTATGGCCAGGGACTTTTGGGCTACCCTGTATCAAAAGAACTTATAGCGAGTGCCCTTCTAGATCTCCCTCTCGACGCCTCTAAAGAAGACTTAAACTCTTCGAGGCTTAAACTCTTCTAATATCCATGAAAAATTGAATATCCAATGC